>OZ010593.1:10042398-10062398 GCA_963932145.1 Acanthosepion lycidas | reverse complement strand
TAAAAAATACGTCAAAAGACGACATTATTACGTCATTATTTTTGCACTAACCTAATCGTTCCTACTCTCCTCGAAAATCGAAGAATGGACGAAGAAACGAACTATCGAAAGGATGAATAAAGGTGAATCGAAATAAAAAAAATAAAAATGAAGGAAGAAAAAGCAAAACAAATGGACGAACGCATCGAATTGTAAAAGGGATTTTGCTTATCGGAATTTTAATCCAATTAAAAGTAGAAAAATCAGGCAATTTGCCTCGGCAGCGTGAAAACAGAATTTCCTTTTGGTTCGCTTTAAAAATCAACAGCAAAATATCTGCTGATGTTATTATTATATAGCGTCAAATGTAGTTTTCTCCAATTGTCTTCAATCTCAAAACTTATGAATATATAACTATATATATATATATTATTCAGAGAATTTTTTTTGTCGCTTTGACTCTTCTTTTTGCTATACACCAATACCAAATTTGTCAATGAAATCAAAAAAAATCCGGCAACAATGTCTATAATCGGTAGGATTTAAGGAGCGTGCAACCACCACTTACTTGCTGTTGTTCCGACGTCCACCCTGACCTAGAGTGGTAACACCTGTTAGGGTACCAGATATGGGAAAATAGTTAAGCCAGAAAACTGGTGTCAAAACTCTGAAAGTATAAAAATAATTTTTTATAGTAAAAATACAAGCAATATATCTTTGAAAAAATATTACCAGCAATACATTTTTAAAACAAATGAAAAAATGAGCAATACAGTTTTGTAAAGAAAAAATTACCAGCAATAGTTTCTGAAGGAAAAAATATTACAAGCAATACATTTTTACAGAATGAAAAATATTACCAAAATAAATTTTTAAAGAAGAAAAACACAGGAATAAATTTTTGGGAGAAGAAAAAGAAAAAAAAAATATTACCAGCAATAGAATTTTGAGGAAGAAAAAGAATCAAAATATTACCAGCAATCCATTTTTGAAGAAGAAAAACAAACATATTACCAGCAATATATAAGATCCCGACCAAAACACTCTTCATAAAAATGCCAATGAAATCTAATCCACAAACTGATGTCTTAGAAATCTCGTCGGCATTAAACAACCCATTGAGGTTGATATGTCGTAAAATAAACCAGACCAACTAAACAACGAGAAATCATTTATTTATAAAGCTAGTTACTTTACTGCCGGCGAAATATAGTTTCCTTTTGCCTTATTTCATGACAATTTTTCTAATGTGCTTTCCTCTTTGGTAGATAAACCTTATAAATTTATGCGTATAATTAGATTGGCGGCAACGTCTTAGCATCTTACCGTTGATATGTCTAGATGCTAACAGTTTCTTACATCGTACATCTCGCTTGTGTAACTCTCTTCTGGAATCTTTTTTCCGGTCAAACTTGAATTTTTAAAATTAAAATGAAATATCAGTCGTTATCGTCTGTCTTCATAATTCCTGTTCTTTTATTGTTTCTTCTTTTCTTATTAAGATATTCTAGCACATTCAATAATGACTTCAGTTTTAGTGGCTTTATTGCCATTCTTGAAGTGAAACGATTCATAAAAATTAAGTATAGCGAATCAGACGAAATGATTAGTAAATTATTTGCATCTTCACTTTTATTTGCCATATTTAATCTTTACCTTAAGAAAAGGGGGTAAAATTTTAACTCAAGTATTTCCATTTCCAACGTCAGAGTTTTTATTTTACGGTTTTCTTTCACTGAAACAATATGGAAACGTTTCAGGGCTCTCCTTCTAACGTGAGACTGTGAAATAACGACTGTGTGTGGAATACGCTGATCAGTTAGCAAACATGAATAACCCTTAAAAACTCAGTCTGGTATTGTCTTCAATTGATGGCGTTTTTTTTTTTTTGTTTTTTTTTTCCTGAAGGGCTATTTAAAAGGGAAAAAAACTTACAACTAGTTGCTTCGGCCGCCTTTTCACACTTAGCTTTTCTTTCTTTAATCTTTTAACTGCATTCAGGTCGATAAAACTAATAAAACTCAAGGGATTACTGAGTCTGAAAAAATAGATTATTAAGATGAGAGGACAATAAAAGGATGTGATTTTAAAAAGATAGATTTACATTGTATAATGATTTCCCAAGCATAGCTTAAATGCAATGCAAAGACGAAAGTATGGGACACCCAGAGAGGATCAAACTCGCTCGTAAGTGTTCTAGCAAGACAAGCATGCTAACCATAACACCGCCTCCAGGTGTCCATATTGACACGGTATATAAACTTTAAGAAGGCGGGAGAGAGCTCTATAACCCAAAAGTCCGAGAGACTAAACAGTTAGCACAGAAAGTAATGTTACATTTAGTCTATTCATCTGTAAAATGATGAAACCTAGCTGCCAATCTAGTACTGTGTTTAAATTCGTAAAGTCATGTTACCAAAGAGGAAAGCTTATCAGAACTATTACGATAAGAATATGTATAAATCTACCAACGAAGGTCACAAGGAGTAAATTTTAAACTCGGTTAGCGTGAGCTAATCTCCATTTTAGACATAACCAGCGTAGGAGGCATTAGAATCGAGCGGGCTAGTTTTCCTGTCTTGATGCTAGCAAAAGAGGAACAAAACAATGGCGTTAATAAAAGGAGCAGATCTCTTACACCTTTTAATTTAAACACTTCTTTGGTGTCTCCGATATTTACGTCCCTTCTAATCTCTTTTTTGCTCTTCGACACGACCCAAAGAAAAAGAAAAAAAGCAAGTCAGTAGAACGCTGCTACAGCAACGATCTGTTTGTCGTCCAGCTGACTGTCAGCGAAGGGAGAAAAGGAATCGGAGACAAGATCTTTTGGGAAAATCACGAATCTGAAATCGTTTTGCATGTTTGCGCTTCGTTAAATGCAACAGAAAAATTTATATATAGCATTAGAAAATGGTTAAAAAGAAATTCAAAGATCAAAGTCTATGAAAGAAAATAAATATGGGATAAAAAGCAAAAATATTTCATGAAAAATGATTTTTTTTTTAAATTTCCGAAAACATATTTATGTGTAGAATTCCATGTTTGATACGTGATCATCAATAAGGCGCATAAAACGTTAGGCCACAGGATATCCCTACATAAACTGAACAAGAAAGATAAATAAATATATGAACAGTGAGAGAGAAATAAAAAAAGAGATAAATAAATAAATAGATAGATACATAGAAAAATATATATGAATAAATACAGTATTCCAATATATGCGCATATTCCTTAAATATTAGCAGAGTCTGCGCATGAATTTGTATAAAGCTATCAATGGCATCAACACAGAAACAAAAAGAAGTTTTAAATACGGAGACATGCAAAAAGAGGAATCTGATTTAGAATATTATCTCCGTTAAGAATTTTGATTTTTTTTACGGAGGTTATAATGGTTTAGTGATACAAGTCTTACTAATTAACCCATAACTGAAGGGGGAAGAGTTGGATTCATACCTTTGCAGTTTCATTGATATGTTTTCTGCGGTTTAACAACGCATTTGCTGGTTATTTAAAGCCAGTAAATATTTTTAGACTGTAAGAATTTGGGGTGGTTATAATAATGACTTAGTGATAGAAGTCTCACTAATTAACGCATAGCTGTGGGGAGAAAATGTGGATTCGTAGCTTGCCCAAAATAAATATAACAAACCAAATGGAATTGGAACTCGGCTCTCCGATTAACAATTGGTAATTTTTATCTATTGCACCACCCGCACATCTAACCTTACAGTATCTGCCATTCTTAAGTAGTAACCTATCTAGGTACTGGCCAGACTCAACGTTGCTCAACTTCGGTGATCATAAATGAATTGTTTTTTAGACGTGATGTGTCCGTAAGTGTAAGTATATTGATGTTTTTTTTTCTGTAAAATAACTCCGTGTATTTCCAGTATATATATATATATATATATATATATATATATATATATATATATATATATATATATATGGAAAATAATAAATATACAAATGAACAATGTTATTTGCATCTTCTCTTTGTACGCTATAACTTTTTTTATTTTAGTTTTTAACAGTTATTAATTTCAGAGTAGACTGTTACCAGTTATTAATTTAAAAGATTGGAAATTATATATATATATATATATATATATATATATATATATATATATAAATACCTGGATGGGAGCGTGTGTCGCGGAGTAGGTTTGTGTGCTGTGGAAAAAAAATTCAGTTAGATTATATCTGTAAAAGGACAATATAAATACAAAAGAAAAATCTTTTGTATAGAACAATTGGCAAATTCGGAGATTTTTATGAGTTATTCATTTAAGAGATTGAAAATTATATATTTATAGGTTGGTTGATTGGTTGGGTTTTATGGCATATCAACCACTGTAGGTCATTTAATGCCAAATTAAGTTTATATATATATATATATATATATATATATATATATATATATATATATATATATATATATATATATGTATGTATGTATGTATGTATTAAATATACAGTACAATTAAATGTATAGCTGGCAACATTATTTCTTTCCAAAAAACATATAGCTGGCAACATTATTTCTTTCCAAAAAACGTATAGCTGACAACATTATTTTTTTCCAAAAATCGTATAGCTGGCAACATTATTTTTTCCAAAAAGAACGCACAGCCGGCAACATCATTGTTTCCAAAAAACGCATCGCTGCCAACATTATTGCTTCCAAAAAAACGTATAGCTGGCAACATTGTTTCCAAAAAACGCATAGCTGGCACAATTATTTTTTCCAAAAAAACGTATAGCTGGCAACATTATTGTTTCAAAAACGTATAGCTGGCAACATTATTTTTTACAAAAAACGTATACCTGGCAACATTATTTTTTCTAAAAAAACGTATAGCTGGCAACATTATTGTTTCAAAAACGTACAGCTGGCAACATTTTTTTTCTGAAAACACAATATGAGGCCTTCCTTGCTGTTGGACGTAGTTTATCGTCATACCCAGGACGCGGATGTAGTTTATCGCCATACCCAGGACGCGTATATAGTTTATTGTCATACTCAGGACGTATTACATATATATATATATATATATATATATATATATATATATATATATATATAGGTGGGTTGGTGCGTGTTGTGAAAAAATATCAGAAAGATTATATCTGTAAAAGTACAATATTAATATAAAGACAAAACTTAGCCGGCGCGTTTTGTCTTCCTTGGGACTTTATCAAGGATATATACAAGGTTTTTATTTTGTAGCATTTAATTTATATACAAGAACGAAAATGTTGTTTGTTTTGTCAATATGTTTGTGTTTAGGGAAGCTCATGAATATTTATTTGGTTATCTGAAACGTCAGGGCCCGAAATGATACAATTCAGTATCAAATAACCGAAAGGCAGTAACACTATTTACATTATTCGGACTATTGCCCGCACCTTTGTCGCCACGTTTATCACAACGTTTCGACCGTTGTACGCTCCGGTCTTCTTCAGGTGGTTGGAATGTCGAACTGAACCCTCTATCTTGCTCACTGGAGGAAAATGTTCTAGTTCTACGTGCTATAGAAATGAATACAATATGGGAACCAGTAATACGGAGTGCCAGAGAAAAGCGATAATAACAACAAAAATTGCAATATGAGTTCTGGTAAAAAAAATACAATGATAACACCAAAAATTGCAATATGAGCAGTGGTATAAAATTATGGGCTGAAGATATTAGGCATATAATTCTCAGAAATTCACTTATGTATGAATTTCTGGGAATTAAGGACACATGGCACAGTAGATAAAGACGTTAGTTACATCCAGGACCTAAAGAGTGTGAGTTCAATACCTGGTTAAGGCGGTGAAGAACTTTGAGAGGGGGATTAACATCTATTAGACATGACACTACTAGTCTACTCCAGTGAGCGAAATAAAGGGTTCAGTTCGACATTTCAACATCCTAAAGAAGGCCGGAGCGTACAACAGCCGAAACGTTTTGATAAACATGGCCACAATAGTCCGAATAATATACATAATACTTCATCTCAGAAATATAGACAGATGCTGAAAGGCCGAAATGTTGTAATAAATATAGCGACAAAGATGAGGACAATAGTCCGAATAATGTAAATAGTGTACATAATATCTCATCTCAGAAATATTGATACTGAAAGTGAGTAGTGATTTTCCAAGCGTAGCTCAGATGGGGTACAAGGCCGAAAGTATAAGGAACCCAGTGAACATCGAACTCACTACTCAGTCGTAATATTTCTAGCGATACGATCTTGCTAACCATTACACCACCTCGAGGTGGCCATACTGAAAGTGAGTAATTATGGTTTTAGAATTTCTTTTGTGCAACTAATTTAAGTTAATTTGGTTTGGCATTAATTTATGTCATATCTATTTTGAATAGCATGAGGTCATCGGTTTAATCTTTTTCTTTAACATTTTTGTAGTCATATATCTTGGCTTAGGAAAGTAGTAATTTTTTTTTTCAGTAATGGACATAAAGGAAACAATGCGGGGCGTAGATTTATATTTTGATAAAATTCGATAGCGGCACTCTCGAGAATTTTTCTTCTAAGTAAGTTACTTTATCTTTTGATAAGTTTGGCATCCTTTAGATCAAAGGTATGGTTTGAAAAATCAATAACATTTTTGCTTTTCTATGCAAATACATGTTACAAAATAAAATCCTTGCATTTGCTTTGATAAAGCCCTACAGATGACGAAACGCGTCTGCTAAATTTTCCTTTCGTTTTTACAAACACACGCACCCCCACCCCCCGACACACACACACACACACACACACACACACACACACACATACATATATATATATATATATATATATATATATATATATACGCCTTAGTGCAAATTAATTGAAACAGAATGAATAATTCCGTTATTATTTACTTCTTTTCGTAAGAAACATGACCCAGTACGCATGTTAGTAGTCCGTATGTCCATGCCATGAAGTGGTTTCTAGCAGAGCGTTCAAAGATATTCGATTGGATTTAAATCAGGAGAGTGTCTGGGCAAGTCTATAATGCTTTGATTTGCTCACAGGCAAGCCTTGCCAATGTGTTCGCACAGCGTTACAATTTTCGTACGCTTCCTTGAAGTAACGTCCATCGCAGACAATGACCATAGGACAAGTAATCGACAGTTGAGACAATAGTGCCTGTGCGTGATAAAAATCTAATGCAATCACGGATGACACAACATTTTTCAAGGCCAAACAAATGATATCATGCCCAACGAAAATAGATTCATATCACTGCACACTACTGCAAATCACCCAATCTGAGGAAAAAATAGAAATTGATAACACCCTGTCATTCTAGTGGTTCTAAAACTGACCGTATGACGAAAGAAAAGAAAATAAATCGGTTTTTTGAAGTAATTTGCACAAGGGTGTGTGTATATATATATATATATATATATATATATATATATATATATATATATATATATATATATATATATATAACCTTAAAATTTAAATTCAAACTCAGCGTTGCGACTGCGCGTTCCAAAACAATAACACATTTCTCATAGCATTTTTCGGATTACAACCCTGTTTTCGTTGTCCACTTATTACTGAGAGTAAAAACAAGAACACAATCTATTTAATTCCTGAGGATGTCTGTAGGAACAGACGAAAGCTTGTAAAAATAAAAAGACATATTGCAACTGAAATTTATAAAACAGGATCTTTTCATTCATAAACAGGTTCGGGGTTTTTGTATATTATTTGAATTGTTCGCGAAGATGGATTTCTCACCATTTAAATCATTAACCTTTGTATTTGTTTTATGTATGAATAATTCATGAATTTGTAAATTAATTGCACTTTTATTGAAATATATATATATATATATATATATATATATATATATATATATATATATATATATATATATATATATATATATATCACACAAGACAGATATGCTTACGGAGGTGTTGAGGCCTCACACTTATACATACACCCACACGAATATACACACCTACACACATCATACTCACTCACTTCCTAATGAGCCAAATGATAACACACACCCACAGCAATACACACGCTTACACATATCATACTCACTCACTCCCTAAGAACCAAATAACACACACACACACACTTAACAGAAACACATCCCCATCTCCAGGAACCAATAAAAAAGGGCAATTCAGAGCAGCATAGATCCATCCAGCTCTTATCTCAAATAACAATTTAAAAGAGACGGTTTGACCAACACAAGAAATATTAAAAAATTCATGTTAAAAAGAAAAAAAAATTAAAAAAAACAAATGAAAACTACAGACAAAAGTTCATTTTCTCCATCAAGACATTCATTTCTGTAGTTCACTGCTACCAGCAAGCAGAAAATTATTTTTCCCCTGATGATGGCCATTTTGGCCGAAACTAGTCGAGGAATCTAAATGAAATAATAATTAAAAAAAACGAAAGAATATTAATCTACAACCCAAGATATTATTTTTTATTATTTTTTATATATATATATTTCTCGGACATTCAGGCCATTAAATGTTATTTAATACTGTTTATCATAAACAGAGCATTTACTTAAATATATGTACCTATAAAAAGAATCTTAAACATAAAAATGTCTTTACATATATATATATATATATATATATATATATATATATATGTGTGTGTGTGTGTGTGTGTGTGTATGTATATATTAAATTGTTGAATATCAGAGATAGTGCATATGTAAATATAAAATTAGATATTGAGGTTAACACCAAACGGTAAGAGCCAGTTTCATGCTAAAATGCATTTTTTCAAGCTATGAAGATTGCGTTTAAGCATGAAACAGACAGCGACGGCTGGGTGTTGATCTCAATTTTAACTTTTGTAATTTGCTATATTTTAGCGGAAGAGGGTTCAATATCGAGGATAAAGCGTTTATAAACAGTGGAAATAAGGATTCACACTGTATGATTATTGTCAGTTTCATGCGTCACCTGACCACTGAGACATGAAACAGAGTTGACCCCATTCAGTTTTGATACCTATATCCCCACAGTTTATACAGCTATCTACCTATATATATATATATATATATATATATATATATATATATATATATATATATATATATAAATATAAGTACTATCTGTCTATATTTCTGAGATGAGGTATTGTAATTATTTACATTACTGTAGTTACATTGTTCGGACTGTTGCCGTGTTTATTGTCATATTCACGACGTTTCCGTCGTTTTACGCTCCGGCCTTCATCAAGTGATTGGAATTTCAAACTGAACCCTTAATTCGTCCATCGTGGTAGATTGTTCTTGTTCCACGTACCATGTCTCCCTGGATGCAACCAACACTCTTAAAACTTGTTTCGATCTAGTGACTTAACCTAAAGAATTGGGATTTCAATACCTGGCCACTACAGTAGTGATCGAGTTAATTTAAAGGGAGATAACTGAGACATACAAAAGAGGCATGTTGTAAAATAAGCAAAGAGTCTGATGAGATTGGGCGGGGACGCATAAGCTATTGCTCTCGCAACAACTACAGGCATAACAGGAGGTGGGAGATGTAAAGAGACGAGAGGTAACACAAACCACAGCAACTTGAGGAACAAAATATCCACGGGACCGACTTCACAAGACATCGTGTCTTGCCAACTTCCGACTGCTGTTTTTCCCCCAGTTTTTATTAGCAGGAGGTTTCCGACAAAGACCCGTCTCTTGACCAGTTGCCGAGAGGCCCGTATCTAGCTAGATATTCCAAAATGTCCTGCTGCTAACGGCAAAAACCCGGATGCAACTGGTGTTAACAAACATGACGGCAGACGATCCGAGACATTTTTATTTTTCTTGCATTTATACTGGCGCGCATTCGCCACAAGAAAGTTTCTTCATGTCAGCAGAAATGCGGTCAGTTAGGACAAATAAGAAAATTTGGCGAAATCTCTTTCAGAGAGGTGAGAGGATCTAATTAAACAATTCTAGAAGCTGCTTGTTTTAATTCCACTTTGTGCTACAGGCCTTTAACTTCTGTACAATCAGTCCAACTTCAATAGATTCCGTCCCAGACATACAGATCGAATTATTTCAGAAGACAGTTATTGGAATCTTTAAATCAAGCAACTTCAAAGAATTCACGTAACGCTTACTTTTCCTTTGAAATCAAAAGCACGCTATCACACAATCCTTAGGTTTAGTTCCACCGGTCTTCTTCAGACTTTATCGAATTCACGTCTTATTGTATTGATTAACGGTAGATCAATGGCTTTTATCATTGATTAGGTATACTGATTAATATAAATTTAATGGCAATGCTAATATTAGCCGTTTCCTCATAAGGAAACATTTAGCAAACATTCGCCAAGCAATCTGTGCTCCTTTCTATTGAAATTTATTAAATCTTTCTACTAAAACAATTTTTCAGGAAAATTAGTTTCCCATGTCCAGTAGATGTTGTCGACCTTTCTAGTATTGTCGGGGCTTCATTCCCAATCACTTACTCGAAATGTGGAAAGTCAACAGCTTGATTATATCATCGTTTTCTCTTCGTATTACATGTGATATCCATTATATCATATGCTGAAAGTCCTCAAGTTATATGATTTCTGTTACTTCGTACTGTTCTACCTACCGTTCAACCGGTGGCTGAGCATCAAGTCATTTTTCTCTACCACTGTTCAACCGGTGGTTGGGCATTACGTCGTTTTTCTCTACCACCGGTAAAGCGGTGTTCAGGTCTCAAAGTGTTAATCATAGATCTGATGGTGTATACAGTTGACATGTACATATTTCCGAAAGAGTTTGGTGTATGCAAGACATCCATAGGAAATTCTTGATCTAAGATGATCATTTAAGAACATGGAGAGGTCTCATTTTAACGGTTTAGTTGTGTTGCTATTTACAATGTTTAGATAAACTACACCTAACACAAACTATTCTATGACATTTACAATTGAAAAGAACTTAACTAAACTCAACCTAAAATTTATGATTACTTCATCTAAAACAATAAAAGATACGGTCAATACTAAACAAATCAATAAGCTAAAACTTGAAGGATGAATTTACTTGGTCACCTGTATTAATTGTGACAAAAATACATAGGAGAAACCGCAAGAAATTTGAACAAAAAATGATATGAACACAACAGGGACATTTTACAAAAGAATGCTTCAAATTCGTTGGTTGCCCACTGTAATGAGACTGGCCACAATTTTAACTACTCTGATAAAAAAAAAAGTAAAAGATTCACTACAACAAAAATGTCTAAGATTCGGAAAAATTTTGATTAGTCGAATTAGTATTTGGCGTGATCACTAGTGATGGTGACGTTATGGCCCCATTCATCTTCCCACAGGGCGTCAGACACAGCCCGGTGTCCTACATTGTGTCCCCTGAGAAGGTAGTGCTGCTCTGTGTCAAGAGGGTGATTGCTGAAAGAAAATGTGTCTAGAAACAGGTCTCTGCACCATGCCACACAAGCAGGAGCCCCGAGTCATGTCTGTCAGACAATTTCTGCGAGTTCACCACTCCTTACATCTGGCCACCTAATTTCCGAGAATGTACACTATTTGATTATTATATATACTAAAATGAGATGTCAGTCTTTTTTTCTTTTCTTTTTTTTCATAACGTGAGCGTAATTTAATTTAATATATTTTAATATAATGTGGGTAATTTAGACGGCAATATATCCATCGCTCCCTTGAAGAAAAATTGTTAGTTTTTTACTACAGTTCACCCAGTAAAAGGCTCTTGATTCATTTATGGTGAAGCGTTATCGCTTGAAGAAGTTAATATTGTAGCGTTGGGAAAACATCCACGCAGAAGTGAGTTCCGTAAAGCTACATTTTTAGTGGGGGTAATGTTTTCTGAGTGGACATTTCTCTTTACACTTGGGACATGGAAAGCTGTTCATATCCGTTGACATAGCATGGGCTGTTTTAGCTGCCAACATTTGAACTGTTCAAATAGAGTTTGACCAAACATTAACCAGAACAGAGTAGAGGATGGTCTTTTGACGTTGCGTCAATCCGAAAGAAACTGCAGGAATATATTCGCGGAAACGTTTTCACTTCACTTATTTTACGCCAAAGCTAATAGCTGCTTAATAACTGGCAACAATTCACTACGGAAAATGGTAAATATATAACTGAATAGAATGTAATTGTACTTTAGTTTTCTTTTTTTAAAATAAAAAACGATAAAGAAAAGCGGAAATTATTTATCATAATATAATATTTAAATGTTTTAGAATATGCTTTAATTATGAATAAGTCTGAAAGGAAAATACGAATAGCAGAGGCTGATTCTCATATAATAAAGTGTTTATTTAATAACGATATCATAAGTACGATTTGTAAAATGAATAATTTAAACGTATCATTAACTCTAATGATACACAACGTAAACGCTAGAACGTGCCGGTAGTGTAACGGGGTCTGAAAAAAGGAAATGAGATAAGTGTTCAAATGCTAGCCTATTCTCGTTCATTCACTTTGAGCTAATACTCTTAGAAAAGGTCTAAACCCGTCTTCCTTCAACTATGTTTTATTAGATTGGTGCAGAAAATAATGACGTAATAATGTCGTTTTTTGACGTATTTTTAACGTCAAAAAACGATATTATTACGTCATTATTTTTGCACCAACCTAATATGTTTTAAATAGCAGAGCAGATTGGGATCACTTGATTTAGATAATAGTCAGACGAGGTGAAGGAAAGTTGAGAATTCATGCCTTTCTGAATATCATTTGCGCGTAAGTCAATATGAAGAACCCGGATGGAATTTAAAAACGGCCCCTCGATTTCTTATTCCATGCCGTTATCTGTTACACCTCCCGCACATATAATCTGGTATTCCGAAATGCTCATCCATCTAGGTACTGACCAAGTTCGAAGTTGCTTAACTTCTGTGATCGGATGAGAACCGATGTTTCAACGTGATATGGCTGTAAATCTTGTACACTAAATGTTTTAATTTATTATTAATTTTACATTTAAGGACGCTATATACATAATTTTGAGCATGTAAATCGACTCTAAACAGAGGAGATATAAATGAAACAGTTTTAGTCTAGAGGTCGAAGAAAAATGTTTAGTGTATTTAAAGTTTAAAGTCACTTACAAGTATTACAACATTCATAAAATAATTTACATTGTTCGGACTGTTGTCATCATCTTTATTGTCAGATTCGGGACCTTTTGGCTGTTGTATGCTTCGGCCTTCTTCAGGTGATTGAAAATTTGTGAGTTTTCTACCTGGCTACTGCAGTGGTAAACAAAAAAAACTTAGAGAGTTAAAGGGAAACAAATGAGACAACCGAAAGAGGCATGACACGTGGAACTAGAACACTCTACCCCGGTAGACCAAATAAAGGGTTCACATTTAAATTGCGCTTATTCCTACATCACGTTGAAACTGGTTTTCATACGATCAGATGTAAATAATGTACATAATACCTCATCTCAGAAATAGAGACAGATAATGTTCGTCTATAGTCTAAATCGTCGACTTAAAAATGAAACGCCAAAATTGGAGGCATTACCAATGGCATAATTCTAGGGTGTGGCAATGTCTGTAAACTAAAATATTTTTTTAGTTTCAGACAAAGCAAAGAAATAAAACCACTAACACTCAAAGGATTACTAAATATCAATCAATATGAGAACAAAAATAACATTATCAAGAAGAGAGAACAATAAAAGAATGCAATTAAATTTGATCAAAGTTAACTGGAAAAGAAAGAAACAGGAAAAGAGGCCCACAAACAAGAAGTGCGACAGAAGAAACTGTTAGCATAGAACTTACGGTGTTATCTAGCAATTTCAACTGCAAAATGATGAGACCTTGCAGCCAATCCAAAGTCTAGGTACCAAAGAGGAAAATTAACAGGAAGATATTTATAGAAAAATCACAAAAAAACTATGTGACTGAAGCCGAACTGCCAGATCAGGACCAATATCATTGCAAATTATTCGTTATATTTTATCCGGAAATATCTAAATACATAGCAGAAGCACCAGACCAGATGTCGCAGTAACATTCAATTGCATGAATAAATGGTAGATTTATAATTATACAAGATAGATTCTAGCGAGAAAAAACGTGTAAGGCCACACAGTAAAAAAAGATTTTGTAGTAGATGGTCTAGCAACTGATTCAATATATTCTTTCTACTACATGACAGAGGGAAACGTTCAATGAGAAAACGCAATGAGTCAATCTGCATGGTTGATGCTAACTTCCAGGGGAATGGGTGGGGCACATAAATAAATGAACATAAACGCATTGGACACAAAAACTGTGGATAATGTAAACTCTTTTTTGAAATGTGTATATTAACAAAAATAGAAAAAGTAGAAAAGTTTAACATGTACAAAACGAACCATTAAAATCAAGTCGAAAGAAAAGGACATTTTTAGCGAATCATTTAAAAGGAAAAGAATATTAATCTGTACTCGCTGTTCTGGCATCTCTTTCTTTTATAACCCCCTTCTAATTCCTACATTTGAACGACGTCCAACGAAATTCTAAGCATTTCTAAGCTATATCTCTTCATATAAAATATAAAACTCTCTCTGCATATGGACCGTTGATATATTAAAACGATGTTAAATTAGCCACCCTCTTTGTAACATATGTCTTGAAATGGCCCAAATGTTATAAAATTCCCATTTTTTCCACAAAAAATAACAATTGTCGACTACCTGATGACTGTAAAAACGGGTGACAACTACACACACACACACACATATATATATATATATATATATATATATATATATATATATATATATATGCGTGTGTGTGTTGTGTTTGGTTTGTGTATCGGTGTGCTTGTGTGTGCATTTTGCTATATTAAAACAAGATCTAAAAATCGCTACACAATTACAGTCGTATTCCGACGCATACCAATGCGTCTCCTCAAGCGATTTTATATTACTACCGAGTGAAAGATTAATTTGGTTTCAAAGCAAAGTACACACACTTTAAAAAAATAAATAAAAGAGGTTATAAAGGCTTGAGGGATTTACTCTGATCAACAAATAAAATATGACATATACATATATATATATATGTATGTATGTATGTATGTATGTGTGTGTGTGTGACCGTGTTTTGAAAATAAAGCATCCATATAACTCTAGATACGCAGATAAAACAATCCATATATTCAGTTAAACGTAAAAATAAAATTATTCTTGATAATGGCTAAAATTGTAGTTGAAAGCGCCCGACTGAACATACAGAAAAAAATAATAACATTTTTTATAAAAATTAAATGCATGGAAACTAAAAGCAGGTATGAATGTTCCTTTAGAAAAATTACAATAAATATACAACTTCATTCAACAATAGCAATAAAATTAAATTAATTTTCAACTTTAAGAAATGTTAAACTGCAAATATCAGCGTCAAGTTACAATAACTCAGTTGCAAGATCCAAATTACAGAGTATCAATATTATTTACGTATTCACATCGTGCCTGCGTGTGTGTGTGAATATATATCTATATGTGGGTGAGCGTGCGGATGCGTATTTGTCTAAATTGCAAGATAAAAATTACAAAGTATCAATATTATTTACGTATTCACATCTCTCTCTCTCTCTCTCGCTCTATATATATATATATATATATATACATATATATATATATATATATATATATATATATGTATATATATATGTATATATATATTTATATTTATATTTAGATATACACACACACACATACATATATATATATATATATATATATATATATATATATATATATATATATATATGAATGTATATCTATGTGTGCGTGACCGTGCGGATGCGTATATGTCTAAATTGCAAGATCCGAATTACAAAGTAACAATATTATTTACGTATTCACATCTATCAAGCTATATATATATATATATATATATGTGTGTGTGTGTATGCGTGTGTGTGTGTGAATATATATCTATGTGTGGGTAAGCGTGCGGATGCGTATATGTCTAAATTACAAGATCCAAATTACAATGTATCAATATTATTTACGTATTCACATGTGTTTTATGGAACTGTGTTCCTGACCAATCCATATTTGTAAATAATTATATCGAATATACTACAACATAACTAACAAGCCTGACTTTTGCGTTTAGTAAAAAACTAACTTTGTCGTCTGGGATTTGACTTCAATGTACACTGTAAGATTAAGATCTTAGGTTTTGCTCTACTTCGTGTATTGAGCACTTGCCTTTTACTCGTCTTGGAGTTTCTTTTTTTTCTTTGGATTTGAGCTTGAACTCTGGATGATTGTTTTTGCCTCAGTTTAACACTTTCACTGCTACTCATTTGCCCAGTGCTGCCCCCATCCGGCCAGCCATTTTTAAGGAAAATGCCAAATTTCAACCTACATTTTTTATTACACAGAAAACTGGCACCAGTGCGTTTTACAGCATTCCATTTTCATAGATATACCTGGGAATGACTTACCAGATCAGTAATGGGTATACACATGATATCTTTTGAAGCATTGTCCTTTGTGATTTTACGATAGATGGTGCAACGGGACACTCATACCAGCGGTATGCAAAAATCGTAGGTTTCCGTACTTAGCCAGCTGGAGCAAGATAAGAAAACCGAAGATCTCCGTAGTTAGCAGCGGACATGTTAAAGTTCTTGGTTCTTTCTTTTTTATTCCTCATTCTTCCTCGGTTACCGATTTGTTCTACTACAAGTCGAACTATCCAAGGTTTTTCCAAGCGACTACCAATATATATATATATATATATATATATATATATATATATATATATATATATATATATATCGGTGAGCGTGCGGATGCGTATATATGTGTATAATGGATGTGCGGATGGTGTGATATATAGCGGAATGAGAAAGCATCGAGCCGAGTTCGAATTTTAGTCGAATACGTTGCATTCATTTACGAACAAAATAATCTTAGGACAAATATGAATACAAATCTTCCCCCGCCAGCTATGGGTTAGATAGTGGGACATATCAGGCCCTGTGGCCTTTTGTTGGTAACCACTCTAGGAGAAGGAGAGCTCTGAATTCCAAACCTGATGAGGGCTGTTTAGGAACCTCGAGGGACAATATGTGCATCGGTCCCCTGTATTTAGTTCTTCAGAAAAGAATCATCAGATGGTTCTTCAGTAGCCTTTCCCAGTATTGTCACATTGTATGCGCATGCGTAGTGGGATTGTTTCCTTTTAGGAGCTCAAACTGGACCCTTTGTGCGGCGAACACGACAGGAGAGTCCATCATATGCGTGGATGTATATGGACTCTAATTTTTTAGACGACATGACAATTTGCTTGTCTCGGGAATTATTTAGAATTATACACGGTGTCCATAAAGTTCGTGTGCACTTTAAAAAATTTGCAACTTTATTTGTATTTGCGATAGAAATAATCTGTAAAAAATATTATAAAGTTTAATGTACCTAGTTTTAAGTGTAGCTTAAATAACTACTGTTATTTCAGCCATTACTGTAAATCAGTTGGCAAATGTTTTCCGTGAACTGCAAAATCATATTACCCTTTGTATTGATAATGATGGAGGATATGTGGAAACTTAAATAAAATTTTGATAAAACTTTAAAAAATATGAATTTACTACTTTCTAATCCCTTTTTCAAATTATTACTATTGCAAATACAAATAAAGTTATAATTTTTGTAAAGTGCACACGAACTCTATGGACATACTGTATATGAACAGTTTACGTTTTTCTCAACACCACAAGGCTGAGTTACCCAATGAGGATCGAATGTAATAGAACGAACTGCAAGAAGGGCCTTTACATCACGACCGAACACTCCAAATTTCTGAACATTTGCTGAAAGTTCTAACGTTTGCATCATTAGTTTTCTGATGTAATCTATACCATTGTCTCTAAAGTCTTGTTTTGAATTTTATATATATATATATATATATATATATATATATATATATATATATATATATATATATATATATATATATATAAACTAAGCAGACAAAATATATTTCTAACCCAGGAAACTCTTTTTTTGTATATAAAATTAACTATTGTTTGAAAACTCTAGATCCAAATGTCTTCAGGTTTTACCTGAAGTTAACTAGCTAATCCCATCGAGAAAACAAAAATGAACGTAGTTATTTTTTCTGTTTGTATTTTTTTTTTTTTACTTTTCATGCGTGTTTCCTCTCATTGTTCTCAAACTCCTTGATGAATGAGCACACAAAGGAGAATAAAAAAAAAGAAAATAGATGTTTCTAGAAATCATGCAAAGATTGTTGCAATGAGACTGAAAATACGACCAATAATTCACTTCTGTGCGATAATCGTTGTTACACTTGCATCCTGTTCTTTTTTATTACTGGCAACTTTATATAGATGTTATCTTTCTGTGTCCAAGAGACAAGTAATCTAATGTTACGTTTGACCGTTACAAGAGGGTTATTTACGAATCATTGCTTAATTTATGAACAAGTCGGCAAGTATGTGGCACAAACTCACTACTAAGAGGCAACAAAACTTGTTGCACAACGTTCAACATCGCACGATGTGCCTGATAATAGTAATTTCTGTAAAATGTCAAATGTTTTAAAGTGAACTAACCAAACGTACAGATAAATTAAAGCTCTAAAATACCAACTGATATGTTTAAATATTTTTAAAATCCTGGGTATAAACTGAATAATATTTAATTTACAATCTAAAATAAAATACAATACGTGATCTAAAATAAACCCACCCGGTCAGAAAACTCAGCAGAATCTAATAACCCCACATAAATATCAGTGACCATCAAAGTTTTTTTTTTATTTATTCTATATAATCTTAGCGATATATGATGATCTTAATGCTGATAATATAGGATTATACAGGGATGGTGGCCTTATGGTAGTAAAAGAATTCTACTAAAATTAAGATTGGCATTTTAAAGAAAATGAACCATAGAGAATTAAGAAGCTTAAAACTTAAGGTTAAGATATCAACTAATTTTAAACGAGTAGATTTTTCTTGATATTATGTTAGATTTTGTTAATGATATATTCCAACCTTATATGAAAAATAATACTAACCCCAATTCTAACCATCCTCCGTCAGAAATCAAACATATATCCTCATCTATAGAATATATTATTAGCAACAACTCATCTGACAAGGATGTGTTTAAAAATATAGCGGTGTTTATAATACTGCTTTAAAAATACTACAGTTATGCTGAAATCAAGTATAGCGATAAAAGCGATCTAAGGAAACCCCCATTTAACTAATTCGTCAGTATTAAGTTAGGTTAGACATTCCTCTCTTTAATTTATAAACATTTCCCTAAAAGTAATCCTTTTAGTAAATTATTTAACAGAAGCACTAAAACTTAGTTGATTATCTTGAAAAGATTATAAAGAAGCACAATAATAAAATTTTAAACTCATTTAAAAATGTTTATAATAATTCACATTCCAAGATATATACTGTTGATAATATTAACCAATGTAATTGCTAGAATTGTAATGATTTCCCATTACTAAAAAAAATGTTTGACCATCACTCTTGTTTATCTAAGTACTATCTCTACAATAGAACGCCTTACTTTTGAAAAAATTTATATTGGCAGTACTAAGAATTATTTTTTAAGACTAGGTGGCACCAACGTATATTAGGCTTCACCAATAGTACTTATAAAAATAGTACATATCTTTCTAAATATTTTTGGAATTTAAAAGAAGCTAAGAAAACTCCTACGGTAAAAGGGAATTTTTTTTTACAAAAAACCTAGAACATGTAGATCTTTAAATGAACCTTTTATGTTTACATGAGTAACTGGAAATTATCGGATTTTCTGATAAAATTTATATTAAACCAAAGAAGTGAATTAACAGTAAATTACGAAATGCACAAAGTCCGACAATTTATTTATTAAAGACATAATATAAAAAGAACGTCAAACATAAAAATGTCTTTTAAATCGACAATTTATTTATTAAAAACATTTTTATGTTTGACGTTCTTTTTATATTTATGTCTTTAATAAATAAATTG
>OZ010593.1:9787398-10037398 GCA_963932145.1 Acanthosepion lycidas | reverse complement strand
AATCATCATAATTCTTCTATCCTCAACATGGCTGATGCGATTTCTGTGACAAAAGTTCTGTGCTGACATGAAGTAGAAATATTATATTGAATCAATTGCTAAGACTGCAGCTAGGAATGCCTGTTTATTATGTTATAATAGACAATTTTTCTCAATGAAATCTATCTTAGATATTTATAATTCTAACATTCGTCCAGACGTCGAATACTAATGCCACATCTGGTTTGATGCCCCGGCTATATATTTAGAGATTGTTGATAAAATCCAAAGAAGAATCTGCAATGTTATTGATTCTGACATGGCATCCCGGGCTCAATCACTTTCCCATCGCAGTAATTGTATCTTGCCTGTGCTTTTTCTATAAATACTTAGTAATGATGAATTTTCTTTTACGATCCTTGATTTTATAAATTTAAGCGCAGATGTAGAGATGGCAACAAAGTCTCATCATTTTATGGTTGAATTAGTTATATGTAATCGTAAGTTCTTTGCTAACAGTTTCTTCATTCGCCCGTGGAAATCTTTCCCGCCTTTTTTCTCTCCTAAGAAACTTTGATCTTCAAAAGTATAATTGAATTATCAATCGTTATCTACTGCCTTCTTGATACCTCTTCTTTTATTGTTTCGCCTCGTTAATAATGTTCTTTTATTATTATTATTATTTCCCACTCATTTCAGTAACCCTTTGTGCCATAGTGGCTTTACTGCCTTGCTTGAGTGAAATGTTTACAGACCGCCGCTTCTTCACGCGTCAGTTTGTGTTGTCTTGTGTACATGCCTGTTTTTCGACTTGTGTGTGTGTGCATGCGTGTGTATGTGCACGTTCATAAACTGTATAATCTCAAAGTGACTTTAATAATGCTTTCAGTTTTATACCTTCGATCACACATACTATTTCTTGACTCAAAATCTAATGAGTTGAAATGCGCTTTCAGCTTAAAATGAAGCAACCATGCTTATTTCTTTTAGTTGCGCATGCGTCTGTCTTCATTAATACCTTGAGAAAGTTAATCCTGCCTGAGCCAATTAGACGTTGTACTTGATCCGAATACACGATCTAGAGAAATATTACTTTTTAGGAAAGCGCGAATCAGCCGAAATTAATTATTGCTACGTGCTTGGTTTTAAAATTTCATGTCTTAAAATCGTTATTATGTTAGTTTTCAATTTTATCCTTTTCTACTTTTCGCTTTGGTTCTTGAAAACTGTCTTTTGATAGTAAACTGTTGCACTGAATTTTGACTATATTTTGAACGTTTTAATTAGGTTCCAAAAAAGAATTTCCTTATCTTTACAATGATTTTAGTTGAGAGTCACTACCTGTATATCTCACAGGCTATAACGACTATTTGGTACCCGCTCGGTGAAAAGAAAGCCTACATCACACTATTTCAATTTCTTCGCAGTTTTCTTGTAGTTTCTGTCTCGTTTCAAAATCTGGATTGAAATATGAAAGATGGCTTTCTATGCTTTAGCGTACTAAAAATATGAAAATAGATAGGCTAAATTGTTTATGTTCTGGGCTATTTGGTCTGACAGGAAATATATTGAACATTTTATTCTGTGACATTTGGGATTCTGAAGTAAGGAAAATATTTAAAGACATTTTTATGTTTATAATTCTTTTTTATTGATAAATAAAATATTTAAGTGAATGCTCTGTTTATAATAAACAGTATTAACAACATTTACCGGTCTGAATGTCCAAGAAATTTTCATAGAAAATATGCGTCCTCCGACAGGAATCGAACCTGTATCGAAATCGGTAAAAACACGTCAGGCTATATGACGTTTCAGTATAGCATACAGGTTCGATTCCTGTCAGAGGACGCATATTTTCTATGATAATTTCTCGGACATTCAGACCGGTAAATGTTTTTAATACTGTTTATTATAAACAGAGCATTTACCTAAAAATATGTATATATAAATAAAAAGAATGTATTAACATAAAAATGTCTTAAAATAATTGTCGGACTTTGTCCATTTCATAATAAGGAAAATATCTTTACGGAAGGTTTATTATTCATTTTCAATACAGATATTCCAGAAGAGATGATATCAGATCTGATAAATTCTAAACTTGAAATAATATCAACTTTTTAAAATCTCAGGACAAAATCTACTAAATTTAATAAACTCTAATAATTTATGTCGTCGCTGATTTAAACGTCTTAAGTTTTCTTCTTTCTTTGACAGAATATCTAATGGCAAAAATTGTAAATATAACGTAAGACAATTTATCGAGGACTATCAGCATTTATTTAAAGATAATCGCCTCCACTTCTAAAGAGTCCTAGAAACTACAAGCTACTTGAAAACTGATTTTTGGATATTTCTCAGTCGAAAGTCTTCCATAGACTTCTTCAATGGTCTACTTTATAGTAAACATATCTAGTTGAGAATCTCTTCAAATATACATGGCGCGCTGGGTAAAGTGTCGCCATTTTAGTTTCGCGCATGCGTGGTGTTTGTTTTTGATTTTGTCGAATGAAAAGTATACAAGGGTTAACTGGGCACAGTTTTTGAGAAAAAGATCATCATGACGCAATTCATTCGGCCAGAATTTTGGAAACGGTATGCTGTAATACTTGGCATTCGCGCCGGAATCTCCAACAAGAACACTTTAGAGTGTTTGGTTGTTTGGAGTTTTTGACAGTGCAAAAGATTTGGAAAGAGTTGGATTATTTTAATGGTCATTACGAAAATGATGGCGACGTTGTGCCTCCATTCATCTTCCCGCAGGGTCTCAGACTCAACACAGAGGTCTACATTAAGTGCATTGGGTCAAGAGGGTGGCTACTGGAAGACATTGTGTCTAAAAACAGGACTCTGCACCATGCCACACAAGTAGGAGAACCGAGTCATAGCTGTCAGACAATTTCTGCGGGCACATCAGCCCTTATATCTGACAACCTCACTTCCCAGACTGTACACAAATTGATTATTATGTAGGGGCGCATTTGGGCGAGAGACCAATAAAACTCCTAGTAACATCAAAGATTACCTGAAGGCAAGGATTATAGCAGCATCAAGGAGACTGTTCAGAAGAGATGCAGGAGGTTCAGAAGCAGTGTGGACACTGTGGTTGAACCCAATGGCGATTTTATTGAATATATTTATTCTTTAGCATTTCAAGATAATTATGTGCAATGTTGGTAAATATATATGCTAAAATGAGGTATTAATATTATTTTCATTTTTCGCAATTAATCCATCGCAACCTCCCTCTCACTCTCTCTCTCTCTCTCTCTCTCTCTCTCATATATATATATATATATATATATATATATATATTAGAGAGAGAGAGAGAGATAAAGGAAAGATAGGAAGACTGTAGTTTTAGCCAACTCAACAGTTTAAACTATCTTTATCTACAGGCTAATTTTGAGAAATTTTTACAAACACACGCACACACATATATATATTAGGTTGGTGCAAAAATAATGTCGTTTTTTACATTAAACAATACGCTAAAAACGACATTATTTTTGCACCAACCTAATATATATATATAGAGAGAGAGATAGAGAGAGAGAGAGAGAAAGAGAGAGAGAAAAAGTGAGAGAGCAATAGTTTAGAAATTTCTGAATAAATTGAACGTCATTCGTGACAACAATTTTTTACAATGATTTTCACTCTGTAAAAAGTCCGATAGACACTCGAGGTAGAGGGTTGCAGAGTAACAGGTACAGTTTATGCGGATATGTGTAGCGAAGTTAAGATTGTAATGATCGAGGAAGCAACCTCTTGGACGTCGGTTCCACAAGGCAGTTTTCGTGGAAGAACCTGCTTATATGGAACTCACAATTCACCAAATGCCTAGGAAAGGAATGGGGTTGGTACGCTACAATGTGCGTAGCATGGCAGGTCGTAGCATTTAAGACTAAAACTGGTGCAACTAAGGAGTGCAATTCATCTGAACATTCTCCATGGAAATAGCGATAGAGCAACGAAATGATTGCGACGATTCGTCTGTGAGAAAAGGGGTTGTAGAATGGAAAATAATTCGACTGCTACAAAGACGCGATGAGAGTGTAAATATATCAATTCGCTGGATTAAGATTTCGGGCATTTGAATCTAATTAGTGACATTAAACCAATTGTTAAGTGAGCCGTGTTTGTGAACATACTTAATACACGGAAAGCAGATAAAATAACTCTTAGTCAATGATTCCAAACGTGGAGCGCATGCCCCAGCGGTGGGGCAGATGTAGGATGTGCGCCCTTCGGTTTACTATACCAACAAAGAGGGTATTTCGAGAATTAGTCTTTAACAGTGAATTGTTTTCTAGTGAGTCTGAGTGAGAGTGTTAATGTTAATGCATGTTAATGCATACGATGCATATACATTATGCATACATAAAAATATTACCGTTTCCCCACACACGCGTGTTTCGGTCAACAAAGAGAGGGTGTGATATATGTCGCTGGAAGAGCCCATGTTTTGTCGGCCAATCGGCATGTGGGAAAAATTCAGTTTTGAAACTATATATATGTAACTATCTTTTTTCAATTTCTGTCTCTTTCATAGACGCCGTGGTCTTAGGAGGAGTGGTTAGAGTCCAAGTTAATGGCCTTTTAAGCTTCCTTCATATGATCTGCAGTAAAAGTTTTAATATGTAAGAATTAAATATTGCAGGGAAGACCAGAATTTTAGAAATACCAAAGTGGGGCATGGCCCAAAATCGGTTGGGAATGACTGCTTAAGCCTCACTCTCCAGCCTCGATACAGTCCAAAAGCGTCTCCGATTTCTTGTGGGTGACGAATTATTTCCACCCTCCAATGTCTCTCACACAGGCGGGACGTAGTGGGCTTCTCGTTGCTCCTTCTATGGGAGATGCTCGGACGATCTACATTCCTGGGTTCCACCAGTTCTAAACTAAACGGTTAGGACTCTTCATAACTTCCGATTCACCGGCAATTTGCACTCTTCCACAAAAAAGGAAGCAAACGTACACACAATTTCTATCTTGTTAGAAACAGGATTTTTTAGTATAGCAGGTGCTATCCTCCAGGAAAATGACACATTGCACCTTCTCAGCTGAAAGGAATTGGAAGGACTATATTACTAGGTCAGCTGCTAAGAAAATCGGTTCACTGTGTCGGGCGAGACCATTTTTCTCTCCAGACTCTATCTATAAATCTACCATACGTCCATGCTTATAATGTTGCTGCCATATATAGTCCGGTGCCCTGCGATTTACCCAGAGCTCCTTGATAAGATCCAAAAAAGAAACAGCAATATTATTGATCCTGATCTGGCCGCTCGGCTTCACTCACTTGCCTACTGCCATAAGATTTCCATTCTGTGCCTTTTTTTAATAATTAATTTCTTGGTTATTGTTCGAATTAGCTCTTCAAAACTGGACTGCCGGCGATATATTATCATTTTGCAGTTGTGCTATCTCAATGTACCCATAACTTCTATACTGACAGTTGTTTCCTCGCACTTCTCGTTTGTGGATCTCCCTTCCGGTCCCAGGCTTTCCAGCCAAGATTAATCTGCAAAAATTTAATGCAATGCCAATCGCTATCTACTGTCCTCCTGATTGCTCTTGTCCCTTTCTACTCATTACTAATGTGTCCGTTCCTAATTTCTCCACACCCTCTAATCCCTTGCGTGTTAGTGACGCTACTGCCTTACTTGGCGTGATACCGATTATAAAAAAAAGGAAACATTCTATCCATATTCCATCGGTGTGAAGAAAGCCTCTCCACACTAACCACTGCCGTGTTTCCGTGATCGCTAAATCTGTTGAAGTCTAGGTTTAACCGTTATCTCTTCCAACTATCCGTACAAAATTCCCCTTAACTTAACCGTCTACCTCGGGTGGACTCCAGGTGTTGTACAGGATCATCCTTACTGCATAAGATATATATATATATGCGTGTCTATATTTCTGAGATGAGGTATGATGTACATTATTTACATTATTCGAACTATTGTCCTCATATTTGTCGCCATATTTATCACAACGTTTCGGCTGTTGTAAGCTCCGGCCTTCTTCAGGTGGTCGGAATGTCGAACTGAACCCTTTATTTCGCTCACTGGAGTAGACTGTGTCTGATGGATGTCAGTTATCAGTTATCTTCTGTCAATTTCCCTCTGAAAGTTCTCCACTGCCTTAACCGGGTATTGAACTAACGCTCTTTGGGACACATGGCACAGTGGATTATGAATATGGATTATGAATTATGGGTGTGAATTTCTGGGTATTATAAACCTAATGTCTTCAGCAACCATTTTTACCAGTGCTCATATTGCAATTTTGCTGTTATCATCACATGCTTTTACCAGAGCTCATATAGCAACAGTGTTGCTATAATTGCTTTTCTCTTGCACTCCTTATTACTAGTCCCATATTGTATTTATTTCTATGCTTGGTCGGCTGAAGAAGGCCGGACCGTACAACTGCGTAGTTCAATACTTCACGTGAAGGATACTTGGTTTGCGCAAAAACAGGAATCCTTGTAAGTTTATTATAAGATTTAAGGTAAATAGTTTAACTATCACTTGACAATGTCTCTTAATCCAACAATAGGAAGTATTTCTCTCTTCCCAATTTGTGTGCCGTGCCCCTTCTGGACGTAGACGATCATGTCGCTCCACAGTTTCCCTTCCCTTGCATCTCTAAAAATATTCGCGTCCTGAGTATGAAAATGTACTTCATCCGGTAGCATTGATTCTGATCGGGAGACTGGAGCTTTTCAGTAGCATTGAACTGTTTGTTTTTCCCGGGTTCATCCTGGTATCACTCGCCAGGGTCCCAGCTATGAATAAATAGTGAACCCCTAAACAAAAAGCAAGAGCAGATTTCTATAGGAAAATAACCAATAAATTTTCATAACAAAATGTCAATGCAACACTAAAAATGTATAAAAATACATTTTTATAGTAAAATTACTAACAATACGTTTAAAAAAAATACCAACAATGCATTTTTGTAGTGAAATTACAGTGATTCCTCGGCTTAAATCGTTTCGAGTTAAGTCATTTTCGAAGATACGTCGGCTTTCCTTAAATATTTTATGGAAAAATAAAACTCGCCTTATGACGCTTACTCAACTCGAGAAAGACTTAACTCGAGTTTACGTCGGCGGTTAAAAATATTAGAAACGTCAAAATACTAAAATAACAATAAACACATAAAATTATATTTAAATAAATTTTGGATTCAGACTTGTTTACATCAGTACTCTGCTTTTGACGTTCTTTCAATAACATTTCACTTGTGATTTATAATACAGTTTTACCGATGGCTCCGAAGAAAAATCCCAGGGCAAGTGCTAATGCTAAGTGTAAGGTTTTATCACTGGGAGATAGTGTGGAAATTAATTATTTTATTCAGAATAATGTATGTACATATCATAAATACTATAATAGACACTAGACGGTGCATATTTACAGTGTATAGTGTGACTATTTCAACGTAAGTCGTTTTGCGACCTAATTCATGACCTCTGGAACCAAATACCGACGTAGGGTGAGATATACTTGTAACAGCAATACATTACAAAAATTACCAACAATACATTTTGTGATCTAAGAACTATATATCTAAATTAAATTATATATATATATATATATATATATATATATATATATATATATATATATATATATATATATAAAATATCTGAAAGCATAAAATTAAATACAAAATATATGTAGTGAAAGCATAACATTATGTACAAATTATTTAGATTCAGCCATTAATTAACCCATAGACGTGTTGATATGCCGCTAAACAAAATCAGCCAACCAACGATCTAAATAAATGTTGTCTTTTCCTTATTTCTAAACCCTGTTCCTCCATCCATTTTCTCAAGCTCGTCAACTATATTATGCCGTGTTTCCTTTTGTCCCTCTTGCCCTCAATCCATCCTGTGAGTAACAGATTTTCTAAGCCCTCTTTCCTCATTATGTGACGCAAAAATATCAACTGTCTCTTCGTAATGTTAGATATAATTTTTTTTTTTTGTTGCCATTTTCTCTAAAACTTCGTCCTTGCTCACAAAGAACAGTCTATGGTATTCTCAGCATATTTTTCTAGAAACACATTTCTGTTGCTTCAAGTCTATCTGTGGAAAATCTCCAGCATACAGGAAAACAGATATCATATAACAGTTCAGTAAAACGAAGAAATTAAACCATCAACTTAGTATTTATACATTTTCTTTAAATTTGAGATCATCTGAGCGAGAATAGGTTATGTTAATAGACTACAAAATGGCTACAGTTTTTGTGGACACCCTGTATTTATTTGTTTGCTTGTGTGGGCTTGTCATGCGACATTTGTAATAACAGACGACTATTTTTTCATCCATATAAAAACGAGATCTGCGAAATTACTTAAACACAAACAAGATCTGAGAAATGGACTCACTTCAGAGACTGTTTGAAGATCCCAGACTCAAATGAATAGTTGAATAGGCTTCATGTTGAACAATAAAAGATTTATTTCTCAAAGATCTAAAAAGATATTCGAAGCGATGTAGATTTTATAACCTATTTCCCAATGCTTCACAAATGTTCAATATGCGCATCTTATGTGACGGGACACACGTCAAGTGTGTAGTCCAGCTCCTGCCGAACACGCTGTAGCATGTGTTGCGTAACGCTCTCCAGCGCCTCCGTGATTCTCTGCTCGTGTTCCTCTAGGTTTGTAGGAAAAGGGAGTATATTGACCTGTTCTTTCAAATAGCCTCATAAGAAAAAAATCACAAGGTGTCAAGTTAGATTAACTTGGTGGCCATTTCAACAGCACATAGTCATTATCACTGGCACGACGGATCCATCTTCCTGCTAGATACTCATAGAGATAAGTCCGCACAGTCAGCTTCCAGTGAGGTGGAACCCCATCCTGGTGAAAAATGAAGTGTTCATGGTCATTAGCAATGAGCTCATCAAATAACCAGTTCTGAAATATTTTCAGATAAATATTGCCGGTCACGTTTTCCAAAAAAAAAAAAAAGGCCCATAAAGACGTAAAATTAAACCAAAAACTTAGTATTTACGCAATTACTTTAAATTTGATATCACTTGAGCGAGAATTGGTTATGTTAATAAACTTCAAAATGACGTCAGTGTTTTGTGAACAACCTATATTGAATTATTTGCTTGTGCTGGCTTGTCATGTAACGTTTGTAAGGACAGAGGACTATTTTGAAATCCCTATAAATGATTACAATGATCTATTTACATTATTCGGTTGTCACTGGATCTAACCAACGACTTTATCCACCGTGCAATGTGTCCTTAAGGATTTGTGGGTCCAATACCTGATTAAGGAAGTGCAGAACTTGAAGAGGTGAATTAACAGGAGATAACTGATAACTGACATCATTTAGACACGGCATGTGGAACTAGAGCAGTCTACCACAGCAAGCGAAATAAAGGGTTCAGTTCAACATTCAAACCATCTGAAGAAGTCCGGAGATATGGCAACAAAGAATAGGACAATAGTCCGAATAATGTAAATAATGTACACAATACCTCATCTCAGAAATATAGACAGATACTGAAAGGGTGAAATGTTGTGATAAATATGTCAACAAAGATGAGGACAATAGTCCGAATAATGTAAATAGTGTACATAATACCTCATCTCAGAAATATAGACAGATACTGAAAGGACGAAACATTGTAATAAATATGGTCATAAAGATGAGGACAATCTTCCGAATAATGTAAATAATGTACATAATACCTCATCTCAGAAATATAGACAGATACTGAAAGGCCGAAACGTTGTGATAAATATAGCAACAAAGATGAGGAAAATAGTCTGAATAATGTAAATAATGTATATAATACCTCATCTCAGAAATATAGACAGATTACAATGCTATCGTTATAATGTTTTAGCCAAAAGATATCTCGTCGTAAACACAGATCTGAGAAATGGACTCGCCTCAAATAGTGTTTGAAGCTTAAATGATTTTCGAGTATGTTATTGGAAAACTGCTTATTGAATGTTTCGGCAACATGTAGTGAATATCAGTTCTGGCCTTACATATTGTTGCAATTAACAGATCCATGTTAGATTTGGCAGTGTTTTATATTTCTCCTGAAAGCCTTTCCGCATCATTCTTCCTGGAGAAAAGGTCAGCAGCAAATTACAAAAGAGAGGTGCCATGCGGAGTAAAATATAAGACGTCAATAACGTGTCGTAAGAAAATTAGCCATAGACGAAAGAGAGAGAGAGAGAAAAAGAGAGAGAGAGAAAGAGAGAGAGAAAGAAAGACAGAGAAAGTTGGGGAGACCATTAAGAGCCAATATCATTCATAAGTTTCAGCGGGAAAGAAGAATATGCTCGCACAAGTTATAATCTCTTAAACATGGCCTTTCTCTCATTTTCTCTCTCATTCTATATCCCTTCTCTCTCTCTCTTTTTCCCTCTCTCATTTTCACATTCTCTCTTTATCTAATCCTCATCTACTGCTACTAATGCTTACAGTGCGTGTTTATTTCATTATTTTTACTCTACATGCTACCTTTGTTCATTTTCAATTTCCCATGACGTCTTCCTCAGTTGAATGTCAGTCAAAAAGAACTTTAGAGAATAAATCAAATAAAAATCAAGTTAATTACTGCCACCTTGAAATTTCCATACTACTATCAGATTACACAAATCCTAGATTCATTAGGCACGTACGAATTCTCCCAATATTCAGGAATGGTTATTTGGATAAAAAAACATAAAGGATGTAGTTCCATGCTAGAAAGTGCCAAAGATATAAAAATGAAAATGTTAAAAATCACCCAATCATCCATCTAAATGAATTTTGTCTTTTCCTTATATCTAAACCCTGTTTCCTTCATTTGAGCCTAGGGTTAGTTAGCGGTATTTGATTATTTGATAGAAGATCAATTTAGCATGCTATTTTGTGACATTTTGAATTTTGAAGCAAGGAAAATATCTTTTCCGAAATATATTCTATTCATTTTCAATTGCAGATATTCAGGAAGCAAAAATATATGATCTGATAAATTTTATACTTGAAAGAATATCAACTTTTTTAAAGTCACTGGACAAAATCTACTTCAATTAAATAAACGAATTTAATTCATGGTTGATTTAAACGTCTTCAAAAGGTCTCAATGTTGAAAAATCTGAAATATAGATGGGGAAAAGTAGATTTACGCAAGTGGATTTATTGAGAACTGTGAGCGCTTAGTGAAAGACAACCGCGTCCATCTCTCTATGACTAATTTACAAACTGAAATTTAGAAACTATAAGCTATTTGGATGGTGCAAAAATAATGACGTAATAATGTCGTTTTTTGACGTATTTTTAACGTCAAAAAACGACATGATTACGTCATTACTTTTGCACCAACCTAATAATTGAAAATTACTCTGGGATATTTCTCTCAGTCGAAAATCTCCCATAGACTACTTCAATGTTCTTAATTATTGTCTACATAATTATTTGAGAACCTCTTATATATATGAGCGCTAATAAAGAGTATACACGCATAAATATATGTTTCTTTGTGATATATATATATATATATATATATATATATATATATATGTGTGTGTGTGTGTGTGTGTGTGTGTGTGTTTGAGTGTGTGTGTGTAAAGTAATATGCGAAAATGTCGAAATTTTTAATACAGCTCTACAAATTTAAATATATTTTTAATATTGAGTATTAGTTTTCTTTCAAATTGAAAGAAAAGAATTACAAAAATTAGTTTTGTTTCTCTTTCTTTACAATAGAACTGAATCAACAGGGTTAGTTAAGAAAATAGAATGCGTCTACATATAAGAATGGGTGTCGCGTATTTATGCTGTTTTATGTATGCGCATAATTTTCTAGCAGTTGGTAGCCCATACGCAATAGAGTTTGTAAAGAAATTCAATCCATATGTTTAGTTTTTGTTTTGAAACTCAATCCCTATGTATGTTTTATGTAATCTTCACATATATGATTTGATTATAATGGTGAAGTCATATCTGGAACCAACCGCACTTTTTGGAAGAGATGAATTTATAGGACTGGTACGCAGTTTCCTACAAGTTCCCCAAACTACTGGCCTCAAATTTTCAATTCAGATTTGTCGTTTTAATAGATTGCTTGCCATAGGAAACAGTCTGTCCAGTTATTTACTATTTCATTTAATGCTATTTGAGAAGTGATGGATTCAGACCTTTCCCTAGTGTTCTTGCAAGGAAGAGAATGTAAAGAACTCGACTTTAATTCGAACTCGGCTCTTGGATTTCTCAGTCCGTGCCGATTTCCATCACTCTACTTCATAGGGGTGCATGGCTGAATGGTTAGAACATTCCCTTTCTGATCAATGCAACACATGTTCGATACTCACCATTATCTCTCCTGTAGGAAAAGCTACACTGGTGCCTGGAGGGTTGTTGAGCGTTTGGCTTGGGTTGTTTAACGGCATATGAACACATTATGGGTCATTCAATGCCAAACTTTAATTTTCTTTGCAGAGTTGTTCATTTTTTTTCAATGTGTATTGCTGGGTATTCTTTTTACTATGAAAATATATTTCTAGTTATTCTATTTACTATGAAAATGTGTTACTGGTATTCATACTACTAAAATGAATTTTAAAGTTCAATAAAATTTTGAGCCCAGTTTGGAAGTTCACTATTTACCCATAGCTGAGACTCTAACAGGTGCTACCATCCCAGGGTTTGGTCCTACCAGCGTTGCTCAAACTTCTGATCAAAACAGATTCACTCTCCCCAGAAACTGTAAGTAATGACCGCTTAAACCTACAAAGGAGAGAACATTTTCTGTATTGAGATTTCTTGAATTCGAAGCACTATAAACATAATATAGACGATTTAAAACAAAATAAAAATGGGACGTCTCTTGCAAATATGAATATCAACTATAATAACGTTTGTTGTAATACAAATAAAATGAACCTCCATAGACGGTAGAATTCCTTTATTAAGATTAACGTAAGACACTGTAAAATTTGACCTTTCCTTTACATTGCATTTTCAATAGATCGTTATATGTTTCTAAGTTTGTTTGGTTTTCCCTAATCGTAACTAACCTTATAAACTTTACGTTTTAATCCTATTCTCAAGGGGCCTTTCCTTATCACACTATATTCAAAAAATATATCATTTTATTTGATTTTCATAGTTTATTTTTCATTAATGGCATAACTTTTCTTAAGGACATGTATTCCTGGGCCTTTTCCCGTTCTTAATATTACATTATTTAAGTATATGGCCCTTTTCCAATTGAATACTAACTTTCATTTGCTCTGGTAGTAGCAAAAATGGCACAAATTTGAAACTATTCCAGTTAGTCTCTCTATATATTTATTACGCTATTCTTCCGTTTTGTTTTCCGGAAGGTACTTTCAAATTTTGCTGTAAATAATTTAAGCGCAATCGTAAAAATTCTGTCCCAATCATTTCCCAGACTTTACTTGATCATTGACGTTCTGCCGTCGAATTTTTTCAGTAGTTGTTACCTTATATACATTCTCAATAACTTTGATGTATGTATTGTTTATAGCCTCTATCTGATCGAGATAAAGCCTGCAGGTTATTCTACCGAGTCAAAAGCCTTTTCATAATCAGCAAATTATAATCAAAATGATTTGTTATATTATGACGTTTTTATGGGTTTTTTTTTCTATATCTATGCAGATGGTTTCTTGATGAGTATCAACTTGCCTATTATACGTTTATTTTGATCTCATAAGTTTATCGGTTTGCTTTTGAAAGCTTTTCGAAATGGTTTACGTATGTTCCATAATAGAGGAGCCCGTAGGTTTGCCTATCGCCCGATTCACACTCCTCTCTGGCTTTTTGAAAAGTAGTAGAGGTTTATCACTTGTTTCCTGTTTAGGGTTGGATTTCTGGTTCCTTCTAAAATTTCAAATTCTCTTTCGCGCTCAGTAGCCCCGTGTATCTTAGTGGCATTATCACCTTGTTTGAAATTGTGTTGAGTAAAAAATAATACGATAACGTAGGTGGGCGAAGGTTTTATTATTTCATGTTGCAATAATAAGATTATCGGCCTTGTGCCGCATCTAAGCTATGCTCAGAAATTTATAATAATAATAACTCCGATCAAAATAAGTACAAATCAGTAGAATTTCGCGCACGTTAAGGCCAGTTGAATTGTGTAAAGAATCCACTTAGGAGGTAATAAGATCAGCAGTAATGAAATAATAAATTTCAAAAATAAGTTTCGTCTAGAATCTTTATGAGATTATTAAAGATATATACATATATATATATATATATATATATATATATATATATATATATATATATATATATAACACAAAAAGTAATACTATTGTTATAAATAAAATTATTCAAGTCAATGTATATCAAAGCGAACAGGATGTCTGCCAATAATTTCGTTAATAGATATCTAGAGCAAAAGTAATTAAATTTCACGATATTTATTGGCGAAGGCCTCTGGTAATATTGTGAACTTTAATTACTGCTGATAAAATAATAATATATTTATATTATGAACTCTCACGTCGATTTCGATGTATGAGGATCCGAAAACCTCGTTCAGTTTTCATCTTTGTATCGTATGTGATACTTAGGTCCATGTAGTGACCTGTATACGATTTCACATATTGTGCAACGACGAGGAACTCATGACATCACCACAGGATGTTTTTTCGCCGGTCAATAAGAATGATTTAAAAATTTCTGATACCACTCTGGCACAAATATCTCCAGTTATTTCTATCCAAGACAACATGCTCGCAGTATGAGGCATATATATATAAGAGAACATCTATATATAGATACCTATCTACCTATATATATATATATATATATATATATATATATATATATATATATATATATATATATATGCATTATGAATTGCATTATAACATATGATACCATCATGGTTCCCCATCTGAAGAAAGGTAAATTTTTAACGTTGAGACAAGAATTACATTTTTGTAGTGGGTATGTATATGTTCTAATGTAACACTGCATAATAAATAAATATTTATTGTCCTACTTTTGTATTGAGCCCTGTTTTAAATTAATGTTTTTAAGGCAGAAATTTCACTCTTCATTTTTTTTCCATTCGGGTACACACACACACACAGATATATATATATATATAAATATATATATATTATATATATGTAGAGAATAGACACTCCCATCGGTTTCGACCTTTGAGGATCTGAAAGCTTAACTGATTCATTTATGAAATTTTGGGCGATAATCTTAAGAGGCACTTAAGACCCGCTAGTGATTTACATATATATATATATATATATATATATATATATATATATATATATATATATATATATATAGTAATAACGAAGGTTTTTCGCAGAGAAAAATATCAACCGGTATATTACTGGAGGATAAAGCTTTTTAGGCAAAAATGTTTCTGCAAATCAAATGTTAAATAATTATTAAAATATTTTGTAATAGCAATTAAATTGATGAAAAATGCTGCAAGACATATCTCTCGACTCGTATATGTATAAAATAAATTTATGATTATTATATTAATTTCTTTAACTGTGTATATATATATATATATATATATATATATATATATATATATATATATATATATATATACACAAGTATATGATTGGTGTATATGGAATGAATTCCAATAACCAAAAATTACTATTCTTAAAAGAGTGCTCAATACAAAGTAGAGCAGATATAATTATTTATTTTTAAAGAAAAAAAATTTATAACATAAATATGTTATAAAATCACTACAAAAATAGCCATTTTGTTTCAACACCTTCGGTGTCTTATCAAGTGATGACGTTGAATGTAAAATAAATGGTTTTAAAAGTTTCAAATTAATTAATATTCTACGCAAGGGGAAAACGTTGTTACAAAGGCTAGATGGACCAATCAGAACACAAGTACAAGAAAATTCAAAAAGCTCGATAACGAAGTCATGTTATAATATCTATTCAGATGTTTAGTATTAAAAAATAATTTATTCCAACGAATAATTACTAAATTATATGATAAAAATAAAATTTAATATTAAAATTTAAAACTGCTAATTACAAAATCAAAATTTAACATTTATTCGCTATCAAGTTTACAACTATAAAATTACTGAGGAGAAAAGAAGAAATATATATGTTATTCAATTTATTTTTTCATTGAAGTTACTTTAGCTATATTTAATATCCGGTCTTTTTACAATGTATACATTTTAATCCTCATGGTGTGTAAATGGGGTAACAAACTCACGCGTAAAACAAACGCAGTCAGATTCTAATACATAAGCACCAAGACATATACACACAAAAAAAAGGGGACAAGACAGAGAACATCTCCACCGTCTGTCATGAAAAAAAAAAGGGGGGGGGGAATGGGAGAAGGGAAACCAACACACACGTACATACATACATAATTAAAAGTGGATGCACTTTCCATACACATAAGACACATATAAATACATGCTCACACATCCACAGACATTGACCCAGACATTTGGATACCCCAACCGATAAATATTTAAGACAGAAAATGTCATTGCATGAATGTTAACAACCTATTGAAATCTAACTTAAGCGAGTAAATATACAAAGATAAAAATGATCAAAATTAATATTATTTAATATATTAAAATATAGTGTATGTAAAAAAAAAACAAAAAAAAAAAACGGACATTAAATTCAACACCCATCGGTAGCTACGATGTCCACCTCATATACATATAATTATATACACACACACACACACACACATATATACTCATACAAACATATATATATATACACATATATACATACATATACACACATATATACATATATATACATATACACATACATATACACATACATATACATATATACATACATACACACCGAAATATCTACACATACATACATAAACATATACATACGTATACATTTCCATGGTATCAAGTACACATACACATACATACACATATACATATATGTACCCACAAATATACACACAAATATGTGTACACATATTTACAAATAAATATATATATACACAGTAATACAGAAAAATAAACATATATACACACATATATCCTAACTCATGTGGCCGTAATGACATATCCAAGTTTCCCTACCTACACGTACACATAAACAATTTCATATATAGTAGGTGTCAACATACATATATACAACTGCAAACCTACAAAAGTAAACACACACACACATATATACATATATATACATATACATACATACAAACATATACACACACACATATATATACATATATATATATATATATACATATATATACACATACAAACATGCATACACACATACAGAAATATACATACACATGAATATCTACATAAAAATACTTATCTATAGTAATAAATACACATATATACGTACATACACATAAATGCAACGACATTTGACCAAAAACATATATAAATATACAGACATACATACACATACATATGCATAGACATACTTCGATATACATGCAAACACAAAAATACACGTATCCTAACATACATGTATAAAAAAAAAAACCCATCCATATCAACATAAATATACGTAAATAAAATTAGGTACACAATATAACAATACACATACAAACATATACACACACATATATATATATACATACATACACATACACCTACATATATTCACATATATACATATATATATATACGTACATATACACATTGATCACTTGATAAGACACCGAAGGTGTTGAAACAAAATGGCTATTTTTGTAGTGATTTTATAACATATTTATGTTATAATTTTTTTTTCTTTAAAAATAAATAATTATATATATATATATATATATATATTAAGCAAATTGACCCAAGCAAAGTGGCAATGCCCCTAGCACGCAAGGGTTACAGGGAGTAAGATGAAAGAGGAGTGTTTGGGAAAAGGATAAAGAGAAGGACGAGTCAGGCCATCGGAAGGTCTTGATTGACATTACATTTGAATATTTAAACATTATAGCTATCAGGGAAGCAACAGATATGAATGGAGTTCCACTGACGGGAGGTGCAAGATAAGAACCAGTTGGAGTAGAAGAGATGGCTACATTTAGTCTCTTCAAAAGTGAAAGGGTAGAACTGTAATGCCAACCTAATAGCATGCTTAAATTAATGCATTTTAGGAACCAGTGAAAGTAGCTTGTCGTATATGTATATACGTATATATATATATATAGATAGATAGATAGATAGATGTAGAAATGAAATAAATAAGGAATATGATCAGCCATATATGGGAGCGATTTGAAGAAAAAGTAGTAGATTTTTTATTCATTAATTCAATTTCTCAAATAAGATTTCTCGAATTTTCGAGCCAGTGCGAAAATTAAAAAAATATACCGTTTAATAAATAAAGGGAGCGTCTATAAATACGAATATCCACTTAAGTATATATATATATATATATATATATATATATATATATATACAAAACGACCATTCGCCCTTGCATGGAGTATTGCTGCCATATATGGTCTGGGGCACCTTCTGTTTACCTCGGAGTTCTTGACAAGATCCAATCCAGAGACGGATATGTAATGTGATTGGCCCTGATCTGGCGTCTCGCCTGCAGCCACTATGTTACAGACGCGCCGTCGCCTCTCTCTGTCTCTTCTACAAATACTTTCATGGCAATTGCTCCGATGAGCTGCTTTCCCTGGTCCCCAGTCTCCATGAATACGAGCGCCTTACGAGGCTGGCATCCAGCTCTCACCCTTACACTGTAGAAACTTTAAAATGTAGCCGTCTCTTCTACTCCAATAGCTTCATACCTCACACCTCTCGCCTGTGGAACATCCTTCCCAATTACTGTTTCCCTGATAGCTATAATCTCCAACTATTCAAATGTAATGTCAAACGACATCTCCAGTTACCTTGATCTACACACTATCCTTCCCTTCATCCTTTCTTCTATCACTCCTATCTGCTCTTGCTACAAAACTTCTGCAACCCCCCTGCATCCTAGTGGCTTCATGCCTTGCTCGGGGCTTAATATATATATATATATATATATATATATTCAAAAATTATAACATGAGCATGTTATAAATTCTCTACAAAATAGCCTTTTTGTTTCAACACTTCTGATGACTTATCAAGTGATGTCGTTGAATATAGAATCATGTTCTACATTAAGTTAAGACACCAGAAGTGTTGAAACAAAATGGCTACTTTTTAGTCCTTTTATAACATATTTCTGTTATAATTTTCTAATAAATAATTATAATTGCTCTACTCTGTATTGAGCACTCTTTTAAGTACATTATTTGTTGGTTATTGGAATTTATTTCATATACACCAATCCTATACTCGGTATATATATATATATATACATATATATATATATATATATATATATATATATATATATATATATATTATATATATATATATATATAATAAAAAGGCTTAAACACTAATATTCCATGGTCATAATTTATTCCATTGGAATCGTAAATACGATCCAATTCATCAGACCTACATAAGAAAACAGAAAAAAACCTACTCCGGAAATAAAAATAGAATTTAGAGAGAGTGTAATTATGAGAGTGTGGGACGAATGCTAGTTCATAAGAGAGGGGTTTAACAGAGAGGGTTGTTTAAAAACTAGGTGTGAGTGGAAGGGGGAAAAATAATTGTTGTCGGATGTCTAATGCAATAAAGATACATTTCGTGGTTATTTCGCGGTTATTATTAGAAAGCGCTTAGTATCAGAGATATTGAATCAGATATGTGTATATGTGTGTGTATGTATATGTATGTGTGTATTTGTGTGAATATGTGGATATATGTGTATGTGTACATGGGTATATGCATGTGTGTATGTAGGTATACGGCGAAGTGTATGTATATACGTGTTTAAGTTATTGTGTATGTGTGGATTTGCATGCGTTTTGAACATAAAAATATAGGTCCTCGCTAGATTAGATAATCGTCATATTTATTGTTTATATTTGAGTTGTAACCTCCAGTCGATATTATTTTTATCAAATTTTCTCAATTGCACAGCGTCCCTTTCAATTTTAATTTCACTCGCCCCATCTTTCTTCCCCACCACTTCTTTCCTTACCTCTCGCTCTTTCTTTAAGATTTGATCGGCCATGGCGTGTGTATGTCACCACGAAATGTATCTTTATTGTATTAGACATCCGACAACAATCATTTTTCCCCCTTCCACTCACACCTAGTTTTTAAATAACCCTCTCTGTTAAACCCCTCTCTTATGAACTAGCATTCGTCCCACACTCTCATAATTACACTCTCTCTAAATTCTATTTTTATTTCCGGAGTAGTTTTTTTTTCTGTTTTCTTTTTGAATTTGTAGGTTTGATGAATTCGATCGTATTTACGATTCCAATGGAATAAATTATGACCATGGAATATTAGTGTTTAAGCCTTTTTATTATATCCTTACCCTGTCCTGGACATTGAGTTCTACCTGGATTCTATCCTCTCGGAATTTTTTATTCAAAAAATATACATGTGTGTATATGCACCTGTGGATTTTGCATATATATGTATATTTACCACTAATATTATCTATCTATCTATCTATCTATCTATCTATCTCTCTCTCTCTCTCTCTCTCTCTCTCTATATATATATATATATATATATATATATATATATATATATATATATATATATATATATTTATATATATATATATATATATCTGAGGTCTGTCTTTATTTATTTCAATTTCACACAACATCCTGTATGGCTTGCCCTTCAAAGTACTACCCTTTATCCATCCTTTTCTAATCACGCTTCTCTGCACTGCTGGAAGGATTCTTCTTGGATAAACCTCTGTTCTGTCAGTACGGCCCTCATGATGACTTCTACAGCTTCAAACCGACTATCATTAATGACTCCTTTTAAATCTTGGGGAAAAAAAGTCACACGGTGCAAGATCAGGGTAATAGTGAGGTTGTTTCAGTGCGGCGATGTTTTTCTCGCTCGGGAACTGCCGGATGCTTTAGACGATGGAAGCAGGTGCATTGTCGTGGTGAAGCAGCCACGATTTTTTCTGCCACAAGTCTTGTCATTCTCTCGCCACACTTGCCGATTGATCGTCTGGCTCTGTGGCAGAAATTTACGCAGCACATGCAGTCCCGTCACTTCTCAGACAGACTATAGATTTCGACGTTTGTGGTCGCAATAGCGTAGAATATAAGTGACACACTGTATATTTGGCTATGATGACGTCCTGAAGAGACACGGTACAAATAAGGAGTAGGTTGAGGCTTGTGTAGAACCATCCACAGGTTTTGGATGAGCTGATGACAAAGATATGTCACAGAATGTGCTACAAAGACCCTGACAGCTTTGCTTCAGAATTCTAAAGCATATTATCTAAGATTCTACTACAGGTATCTTTTGCTGTCGGTGGATCCTCATGTCTTGTGCTCCGAAAGAAATTCCATACGTAACCAAAGATGCAATGAATTGCTGACATCAATTTGGAAAGCAACAGGCACCACGCCGAAAGGTGATCCTGCGTGCTGCTTACAAACTTCCGTGAGACAGGCAATGCCAACTCTGTTTGAAATGAGAGATTGAGCTCGTGACTATTCTCTTCGTGGTGGGGATGTAATATTCAAATTTTAGATAAGATGTCGAACTCTTGTATATCAGAAATGTAATAAATATATTTAATACACTATGTCATTTTAATAATCCAAGATACCTGCATTCCCAAAAATATGAGACATCCTATATATATATATATATATATATATATATATATATATATATATATATATATATATATATAATTATTTATTTAAAAATTATGATTCCAACATGCTACATAAGAGTTCTCATGTTTCAAAACAAATGCCGAAAACTTCAATATGATTATTTACCTAACGAGTTCTTTCCCATTTTCTATATATTTTCACACATACACACACACACACACACACACACACACACATATATATATATATATATATATATATATATATATATATATATATATATATATATATATATATATATATATGAACAGGTTCTTTTTACTACCACACCAAGTTAAAATTGATTTAAATATAAGGGTCATATTTCCCATTTTATTGTACAAATAGATACAAAAATATATCGTTCAAGAAAAAAGTGGGAGTGGATTTAAGGTGCGTTTCGGCAGACACTGCTTCAGATAAATAGTCGTCGGCAGAATAAAACAAAGAAGTTGAAAAGAAAAATTATTATCAACGACCGATGTTAAAAAACAATAGATTACCAAGATGTAATAAAAGAGGAAAAATTAAAGGAAGAGGAAAAAATAACTTATGAGCACTAAATATTGAAGAGGCTCCATTTCAATATCTTGGAGTCTATTGTTATTAATATGCGACGTCCAGCCCTGGGTAGACAGATGGAGATGAAATTCAGGGGAGGTTATTGCTTAACCTTGAAAATATTGATTACTCATATTTCTTACACAACTGCTTGCTTATCCAGACGCCTTACATTACACCTATTCGACTACAGCTCCATCATAACCTATTTAAACACACACACAAACTTACCAGACTTCATCAGAAATATACTTCTAGAAAACACAAATATAATAACTTCATCCACATGTAAAAAAAAGATTAAAAATAATGGAAGCTTTAATAATAAAATAAGAAAAAAACAACACTTAACAATATTAACTACGAACAATGTTCTAACCGTATTCGGAAATTAAAAACATCTCTATAAGACATTAAAAGATACACATAATGCACACACTCAATTAACCTGAAAAATCGAATCATCCTCGATAATGGCTGAAGGGATAGCCAAAAGCGCTCGGAACTATAAAACATTTGGACACTTTTTACACACTCTTTGTCCAGAAAAGAAAGCTCTATATATATATATATATATATATATATATATATATATATATATATATATATATATATATACTAATAATACATACATACATATATATATCTATACATATATATATATATATATATATATATGTACTAATAATGCATATATATATATATATATATATATATATATATATATATATATATATATATACATATATAATTCCTTACTTAATCAATATATAATAAATATATTGACTTTCTTTATTAGTTCAATGCCATTTAAGCCGGTGTATAATGTAAGTAAAGGGTAATTGTTTACTGTACGGTATTTGACGTCGATGACTTTCTCACAGATCTTGAAATATATCGCCATTGCCATGCTGAGATTGTTGAATAAAAATAAATGAATAGATACCTGGTCAAAGCACACCTGCATAATTATTTTAGCTACACTGGAAGTAGCAACATTACCTTCATTTCCATCTTAACTGAATTCACTCTGTTTTTTGTTGTTGTTTTTTTTCTTTTTCTGTTCTTTTAACTTCATTTCGTCTTAAAATTCTAATCTGTTTAAAATAATACTTTTGTTGCTTCAATTCTTGTATATTGCATCAAAGAATACTTGGCTACAGGCAACACTTATTTGTTTTTTAAACCATTTTGAATTGATACTTAAAACAGATTGTATTTTACATTGCGTTAAAAGTTTGACTACTTCGGAAATAACGAAGCTGTCAGCTGTATATAACCGCTTTCTCAAATCAATTGTTAGAAATGACTTTGAGTGACGGAAACCTGTGGGGTCTTGCGAAGACAAGCATTCTTTGATCGTTGTGGTCTGGCGCTACAGAATCACAAACAAAGAATTGTACAATATAACAAAAACCAAATCAATTGACAATTTTCACCAGAAGCAGTAACTGAAAGAGATATCATATGTATATTCGAATCTCCCATGATTATTAGAAAGAGCGATAACATTTACGTAATGCATTCTGTTTCTTCTATCGGATTAACGCAATGAATTCGATTGTTTTGTAAAAAAAGAAAACAAAATATTTATGTGTGTGTTTGTTTCACAACGATCTTTTAGTCTGGAAGAAAGCAAATACTCAATAATAAAATTCATTTCAATTTATAGAGCTGTTTTTGAAGATTGTTTATTTTCTTCGCTTTTTGTACGCTAATTCCCCTATAAATGTAATGACCACTATTCCTTTGGGTCTTACCGGTATGGCCGAGATCAGCACAAGTGGTCTGGTCAGCGCACGGCTTCCATATGCCATCATACAGGCCTGTGTCCTGGAGAGATAATTCAAGTCTTATCAGGCAGTGAGAGCATAGAACGCGAAACAGCATTTTACAGCCCCAAATGCGACTCGTAGAGGGATTGATTTTTTTTTAAACAAACCGGGCGCTACCATTATCTCTTGAAATAATCAAAAGCCTACTTACCAATCTTACACTCATGTTCAGGAAATCCCAATACACACAGCTGTCTCTATCACTATAACAATTCGTTCTCAAAATATTCATCAACAAACTGGAACATTCTCTCAGCAAGACATCTACCGTATTCTCAAACATATAAATGCATATTTTGGGTACCTCGAGGCGGTGTAAATGGTTAGCAGGCTTGTCTCGAACAATTACGACTGAGTAGTGAGATCGTTCCTCACTTGGTGCCCTCTACTTTCGGCCTTGTGCCACATCTAAGCTACGCTTGGAAAATCAATATATATTGGGTACCTCGAGGCGTGGTTAATGATTAGCAAGCTTGTCTCGCTAGAACAATTACGACTGAGTAGTGAGTTCGATTCTCACTGGGTGCCACATACTTTCGGCCTTGTGCCACATCTAAGCTACCCTTGGAAAATCGCTACTAATGCATATTGCAGTAACAAAAATTATGCATATGTCACAGTAGTAGGGCTCTTCGACGTGATGTAATTGTTAGCAAGGTTGCCTTGCTAGATAGATTACGACTGGATAGTGAGTTCGATCCTCATTGGGTGCTCCATACTTTCAGCCTTGTGCCACATATAAAGTAAGCTTAGAAAATCACTACATGTCACAGTAGTTCTATGACTGGGAGGTTATATAATATAAATTAGTTGTAAACCGTGTTTTATTTTCAATATGCAGTAGTCCCCAAATAAGCCTGTAAATTACAACTCTTTTAACAGAGAAGATGAACCATGTCCTCATGCAAAAACATATTCTAGATTAACGAATTTTTGAACGCCTAGCATAATTTTAAATTATGCTACTTGTGACTTTTGGTGTCTATTTTAAAAAATAAACCGGTTTTAATTTAATCTACGAAGGAACGATAACGAATGTTAATAATACCGGATTTTCAAATGCATAACCAGATCGCTATTTGTAAGCTTAATATTGCAAATCTGGACATATACCTATATATTCTGGTTCAAGGCCAATGGGAAGAAAATTAGGGTTTTGAGGAAAACCAGTATTTAAAAACCTTGATTTTACAGAGGCCTAACTCACGATCTCTATTATGACGGGAGAAATAGAAAAATTACCTCGAATAACTTTGCAGTCCGATACGACAAAAACCTTTTATCAAATACTGAATCTAAGATTAAAATGTTAAATTAGGCGTCTATTTAAATAAGTCTTTTTCGTACAAAACTTTAGCATAGCATGAAGCGTCAAAAATACACAAGAAAAAGAATCGAGGACATGAAAATTATTATCTTAAAAGCGGTGTTAATCCTATTAACAGGGTAGTTTTTTTTCCCTATCAGCCGGACATATCCGTTGTTCCTCTTTCTCTGTAAACCTCTACCTAGAGTGACCCTCTGGCCTTTTACAGAGTGAACATCATTGCAAAACAATAATCTTGAATATTCTTGTATAGGTTTTCATTTCTAGACAACGTCTGTCTCTATTTAACAAAATATTTTTTTTTAATCATTTCACCTAAAGTAAGGCACTAAAGTTACTAGGACTCAAGAGGTTAGTGAGAATATGAGAAACCTACTCTTCATGAGAAAGAACAAAAAAGAACAAGGATAAAGAAATAAGATAACGATGGACATTGCATTTAAATTTTTGAAGATCAAAGTTGACTGGGAGGCAAGAAGCTGGGAAAGAGTTCCACAAACGAGAAATGTGAGAGAAGAAACTGTTAGCATAGGATTTACGGTTATATATAGCCATTTCAACTGTAAAATGATGAAACATTGCCGCCAATATAGGCACTAAGTTTAAATTCATATTGGCCGAGGACCATAGTGCAAGGTATATCGGAACAATTACCATGAAACTACATTGCGGTGGTTGGAAAGTGGCTGAAGCCGAGATGCCAAGTTAGGACCAATAACATTGCAGATTCTTCTTTGGATATTCGAAGCATGGAGGAATTGTAGACTTATGAGAGAAAAATTGTCTGGTCACAGTGAACTTATTATTTGCTTTCATTATACGAAATTAAGAAACCCTTTTCAACCCGTCATCACCTTAATATTTCCATAAAAAGTCGTTTCTTCTTCTTCTTCTTCTTCTTCTTCTTCTTCTCTGATGAGATGGCCTGTCATGGAGTAGTACCGATATTGCATAATTATTCTCCCTCTTCATTTTTTCCAATGAACTTTCCTGTTTCTTGATATTTGTCTTAGCTTCTGGAAGTCTACTTTTTCTATCCTAAGGCTCCTTCGGTTTTCGATGCCGCATTTTCAGTTACAATCGGCTTACCTGATCACTATTGGCGGCCGTAACCATGCACTTCCCGAGATTATGATGCCGCTGCTGGAATTATTCGTGGAACATGTTTTCTGGGATAACTTTCATTAATATTGTCACGTGGCTTATTTTTTATCATGGAATTTGTATTTTAGCCTCGAACTGAAAATGCATCGCCAATCGTAATCTTCTTAATCACAAGTCTTTTCTTTTCTCATCTTCTTTCACACTCAGTAACTCCCTTCCATTTTGATTGCTTTATTGCTTTGCTTGCAGTGAAATGATTACAAAAAATATGCGAAGACTCAACGGATCCTATGCAGAAACAGTGTCATGTTGCATAATCCACTTCACAGGCAGGAGTTTTTTCCTGGATCGTCAATTCCAAGTTTGTGTTTGTCCGAAGAATTTTTTGTAGACTTCTTTTTTCGCCAAAAAGCATAATTATAATCTTAAGCTTTTTTTGAGCCGTGGAATATTGATTTATTTATATTTTTAGTAAGTTGCTTGTTCGAATGACATAATGAAGGAAAGCAAATTCCAGTATTTGCTTTTGGCATTTTAACGGAGGCGCCATATTAATAGCCATTTTCTTATGTCTATCGCATTATGTTGAATCATAATGCCTCGTCATTGGTACATCACTATCGTTATCCGAAAGATGTTCATTTAATTGATTCGTTATCAAACCTGAGAATGGAAATGATCCCCTAAACTTGGAAAATCCTACATGTCGGTGAAAAAGGTTTCATCTGGTTTTGCTTTGGTTTGGTTTACGGCAAATCAATGTCAATGGGTTATTTAATGTCGACAAGATTTTTAATGCTGGTAATATTTTTTTTTTTTCAAAAATGTGTTGTTGGCAATATTTTTTATCAAAAGTGTATTGCTAGTAATATTTTATTTTTCAAAAAAGTTGTATTGCTGGTAATATTTTTTTCTAAAAATGTATTGCCGGCACTAATTTTTTCCTAAAAAATCACTGCTAGTTATAACATTTTACAAAAATGTATTGCTAGTATAAAACCCTATTTTTACACTTTAATAGCGTTTCACCTCAGTTAAGGGTTAACTGTTTGCCCATAGCTGGGACCCTAACAGGTCCTACCACCTCGGGTAAGGGTGGACCTGGGAACACCAGCAATTAAGAGACGGTTCCATGCTCCTCAAAACCTCCTGATCAGAGGCCTTACTGTCGGACATAGTTTATCGTCTTACCCAGGACGCGGATGTAGTTTATTGTCTTACCCAGGACGGGGATGTAGTTTATTGTCTTAGCCAGAGCCCGGTGAAAATATTTTGGTGTATTTAAGGTTTATAGTTCCCAGCTGAGCATTAGAATCTACCTTAAATCGAATCAATTTTTTTTTCTTTTCTTTTTTATTACCGTTCATCCAATCAAAATTGATTGATCTCTTCGTTTTTGAGGTTTATCAAGGCTTTGAAGGTTAGTTAAATCCAGAAAAATATTTTTTGGATTGTAATTTGTTTTAGATTATAATGGTTTTAGTGATACAAGTCTTACTAATTAGCCCATATCTGGGGCAGAAGTGATGCATTTATACCTTCCCCATGGGTATTTGCGCGCAATTGAATATAACGAACCCAAGTGAGATTGGAACTCGGCTCTCCGATTAACAATTCCGAATTAACATCCATTACACCACGCGAACATCTAAGCTTACACCACCTTGTATTTCTAAGCGGTCACACATCTAGGTATTGACCCGGATCGACATTGCTTAACTTCGGTGAACGTACTGTAAGCAGTGTGTGAACGTGATTTGGCCGTATACCAAAAGATATTTAACTGCAATAAATATATTAAAATGAATATATGTTATAAAACTATATAGATGAATTCCAAGTGCAATATTCTTGAGACTCCAACATTTTTTTTTATTCTGTATGTTAAGCATATACCCCGTTGTGTAATGGTTAGCAAGCTTGTCTCGCTAAAGCAATTACTAATGAGTTCAATCCTCGCTGGGTATCCCTTACTTTCGACTTGGAGATTCACTATACATTGAATGCTTTTTTTCACTAACTCATGGTTTTTTCCCTAATCCCTTATGATTAAGTATAACCATTTGCTTTTTTCCTGAATTGGTGAATTCTTTTTATTTTATTTTTTTAACTATGTGCTCTAGTGTTTTGCTTCCGGTCCTATCGAAAATGGTGCTTTTCAACGTGGCAATAATTTCGTCAAACGTCTCTGAATTATGTCATAGATCGAATTGTTTATAAACGATTATACTCTCAGTGAATCTCCTTTTGTTGAGTGTCTCGTGAGTAACTCAGATATACAATAAAATTCTAAAGAAAATATAAATATGCTCGGCTTACTCTCTCACTCCAGGAAGTCTATAACTCCTCTTCTTGTAGAGGTTAATTCATCTGGAAATATACAGATGAAGAAAGTCAAAAAATAAAATGGCTGCAATGAATTCATTCTCTTGAAGTATAGTGGAATGTCCAGTTTTAATGCCTTTGTTTCGCGTAGAGTCATTGAAATAAAGAAATCTTCATTTAGGAGAAAAAAGAAAAATGCGCATGCGTGACGGACAAATTCACTTAATATGTGTGTATTTATATATGGCGTGTGAGGAAGAAAATAAAATAAAATTTCAGCGTGCTCGAAATGATTCATCGAGCCTATCAGTTCAGCAACCAGTCTTTCGTAAAATCGGTGGAGTGCAGTAAGTTGATCATTGGATAACTTGCTGTCAACTTCTGCTTGAATGGTTTTTAAGAACACATTGGCATTGTCTAATGCCATTTATTAGAAGTGCTATTGAAATTGCAAAAAAACAACATTTGCAAACATAACTAAATTAGTGGTTAATGCATAAGACGCATCTTGGGTAATAAATCAATCGACAACCAACATTAATGACAATTACTGTGACTATAAAAAAAATCTGATAAAAATCTGAAACTGACATAGAATAATTTGTTAATCAGTTAAATTGGTAAAAAAATATTAATGTATTTGTTACGCAAGTTTTCATTGGACAGAAAATGTCCTCGACATTTGCAGATATTTTGTTCCCCTGATAATCCATATAGTGGCATGATGCGCGAATTAATTTTGCGTTCGCTGCAAGAGTTTCGTTTGCATTGGTTTGGTTTGATTTGTTTTACGGCATATCAACACCTCAATGGGTTATTTAATGCCGACAAGATTTTTAATGCTAGTATTTTTTTTTTTCAAAAATGTATTGCTGCTAATGTTTTGTTTTGTTTTTCCAAAAACTTACTACTGGTAATATTTTTTTCTTCAAAAATGTATTGCTGGTAATATTTCTTTCCAAAAATGTACTGTGTGTAATATATTTTTAAATGTTTTGCTGGTAATAATTTTTCTTTAACAAATGAGTTGCTGGTAATATTTTGTCCTTCAAAAATTAATTGTTGGTAATAATTTTTTTCTTCAAAAATTAATTTCTGGGAATATTTTACAAAAATGTATTGCTTATATTAAAACCTATTTTTACTTTCATAGGGTTTTGATCTAGTTTAGGGGTTAATAATTTGCCCGTAACTGCTCCCCTAACAGGTGTTACCACCCCGGGTCAGGGTTGTTCTGGGAACACCATTAAATAAGAGGTGGTCCCATGCTCCTCAGAACCTCCTGATCAGAAGCCTTGCTGTTGGGTGTAGTTTATCGTCATACCCAGGACAACAATTTCTATTAATCGGAATATATAAATTATATAATTTCAAATCTTAGTCAGAATTTGAAACGATTGGTACAGAAATATTCCAGCTAAAATTATCATTGTTAGACAAAATTCCACGATTTTCCTATTTGAATTGCTGATGAAATATAATTCTTATGTTATTGACTGAATAAGCTCCTTATCAGTTCCACAGCTATAAAAACCGGCGAACATTGCCTTATTGCATCGTCAAATAATGGATCTTAAGAAATATTGTGATAAAAACAAATCATATGTATGAAGGAGGGTGATTATTAAAAGAAGTAAGAGGGTACAAATTAAAAGATTTTGCATTGCACTAAAGTGCATGATAAATGCATGAGAGCGTTATAGCCTTCTCTACTTTCCCTTTCTTTCTTCTTTTATTATGTCTGCTTTCTTTTTCTCGATATAACCAATATCTCATACTCTTCTGTCTTTCGTCGCGATCAAATTGGAATGGTCCATTAATTATTTGAGGTAATGGCTAACTAACAAACTAAGTGAGCAACAAGAAGCATTATAATATGATACTATCTGTTAGATTTGTATTCACGTTGTCGAAACATGTTATGCCTTAGGGGAAACAGTCGAATAGATTGTTCATCTGTCGAACTCTCTGCCTCGAGCAGAGAGGAACCCGGCCGAGGCTTTGCCGAAGGGTAAAGTTTCGTTCGGGGAGGTAGACAGTCCCTGAACGCATTTATGCGGCTTCTAACGGAATATTTTTGACCGAGCATACGGGCTCGAAGAACGCTCGTTAAACTCGGCCTTGTGCCACATACATACCTCTTGTGAGGGTGGGGGGGCAGTTAAATACTAACATTTTATGCCATAGTTTGTAAATAACGACTTAAAATAGTCATTGTTTTTTTGGTGGGGGGGTCATTTTTTTTCTTTTGTTTTTTGGGTTTTTTTTGCATATTTCTATAGGGTTACTACTCCAGGACACGAATATCAATTCTTTATTAAATGTTTTAAAAGAGGTGAGGTCAAGTTTTCTTTGTAAATACACCGCCCCCTAACCCAGGGAAGGTAAAAGAAATAAATTCTGATACGAGATAATTTGGTGAATTGTAGAATGTGCCGGTGGTGCCATGGGTAGCAGCTCGGATTGATAAATCAGTAAAGGCGAGTTTGAGTTTGAGTTTGAGTTAAGTTTATTACGTCCATCTATGCGGAAATAATCTAGGGAAAGGTCGGAACCTGTCTCTCCTCCCTCATTACCTATGGACTAAATCGTAGGACTCCTATCTAGAGAACTCTGTGTTTTCTCCCCAAATTTGTTAAAACATTCACTCGCAAAGAAACAAAAGAATTCATTCAATACAAAAAGAAATTTTTTGAAATCCGTAACCTGAAGCTGCTTTTCCTTATATTATCCATTAAGCACTTGAAATTCAATCAGCTTGGGCGGTCATGTCTCATTTGAATCATGACTGACGAGGCAGATGATTTTCCCCGCCGTAGGCTGCCGTTTCTTTCTGCATTATACTGGTTGCTGGCCCAGGCTAAAGAACCCAGTCAGTCCTGCTATTTAACCCACAGCTGGGAAGAGAAGAGATGGATTCATACATTTTCTTGCACATAAATCAATGAAATATATCCGACTGAAATTCGAACTCGGCTCTCCTTTTTACGAGCCGATTTCCATTACTCCACAACGCACAAGACACTCGCTGTTAAGAAATTAAATAAAGAACAATTTTAAAAATACAACTCGAATGAACATATTTACTTTGGCTTATGAAGGCGCATCAGTTTACAGTTGAAATATATAACAAAATTTAAAATACTATTGACTTTAAAAAAATAATAAAATGTTAATATTAATTATGTTTAGTGCTTAATCTCTAGGAGTAGCAATAAAAATGATAACCTGATGTACATAAAGATTTTTGACAAAATCCAAAGATCTATTAGGTTGGTGCAAAAATAATGACGTAATAATGTCGTTTTTTGACGTATTTTTAACGTCAAAAAACGACATTATTACGTCATTATTTTTGCACCAACCTAATATAATGTAACTTATCCTGACTTGTCATCTCGACTTCAGTCACTTTCTCACCTACGTGACATGGTTTCCCTCCGTCTTTTCTACAAATATTTTCATGGCAACTGCTCTGACGATCTTTTTTTCTGGTGCCCGGACTACGCGAGTTTAAGCGTGCTACTAGATTGGCATCAAGGTGCCCCCCATTTAATTTCGAATTAGTTAAATTTAACCGCCACTTCTACTCCAACATTAATTTTCTCTTACTTCCCGACAGTGGAACTCCCTTCTGTTTACTTGCTTCCTGATAACTACAGTCTTCAAAGATTTAAATGCAACATCAATCGCCATCTTTTATCTTCTTGAACCCCGTTTTGCTTTTATCCTTTCCACACTCCCCCATTATACCAAGTCTTTTCTCTTACTTTCACTCTCTGTATCCCACTGCGTAGTTGTGGAATTCCCGCCTTGCTTGGGATGAATTGTTTTTAAATCTCCCCAGTCGCAGATCCTTGCTTTTGATGCTGTCGAAATGGTAATGGAATCAGTTTTTTTTTCATTCAAGATTAATAATCTTTTTTTATCATTAATAATAGAAATGCATTGTTTATATGAAATGTTCAAGCTGTTTACGTCAGAGTAAAGTTATCTAACATTGGCATTTCAGTAAAAATCGAGTTGTGCATTTAATTATTCAGTCTGCGAACCAAAGGCAAATAAGTGAAAAACTGAAAAATTATTGAAAACGAATTTACAAAAGTGACTAAAGATCTTGAAAAACAAAAGTAAGAATACAAACGAATGAAATTAAAAATACGGAGAAAGAAACATTCTTAAATGAAAATAGCAAGAGAAAATACAATAGAGATAAGACGAACTGGATGAAGTCGGTATTTGTTTGGCTACAAATAACGGATTAATTGAATGCTGTACGTTTGACAGTTTTCTTGAATAGTGTATGAGCATGCGCACTGAAGACGTTCCTAATGCGCATGCGAAGAAAAAAAAAGACACACACACACAAAAATAATACTTAACCTACCACAATGTTTTGACCATATCCTTAGAATAATCTTCTTGGATTCTTTGCACAGTCATCTACTGAAAGAAAACGTAACCGCAACATTCGTGGTATTTTAGTGCAGAGCCCCATATATTTTGGCAGAACAGATTTAAATTCAAGCATGGCTGAGGTAAGTGGCTGTGCAAAGATTTTTTAATAATAAGGACTTCTTTATCTATGCATACATAAATACACACACACACAAATATATATATATATATATATATATATATATATATATATTCATCCACAGGCAGAATGTTTCAGTGTATCACAGCTTATCAGTGTTACTAGACATCCGATATAGCCTCAAGCCTGGATCGAAACCCGACTGATTTGGCATAAGTCGGGGATTTTAATCCTTAGTTATCAGAGAGGAAGGCGAATTTTTGCGTATTTAATCTTTGAATAAATACGACAATGGTCGAGTCAGCTCAATTCATAGAGGGGCTTTGTATTATCAGAAGTAGTAGTCACTGTTTACAAATTTGCGCTTTCTCTCTACAGTGCTCGACCGAAATTAATTTTTCGGTGGCGTATATATTGTCATCCATAGACAGCGATCACTGTCTAGATAAACGCATCGTTTATATAGTACAATCTGGATACAGATTAATAAGCAATATGAGAATGATTGTAAAATTAGGGAGCAACTCACAAACAATACCAAATAATATCAACATAAAACCGTAACAAACAGACTTAGGATCTTTGAAGTAATACTCATACAAAAAGCAACCATCAATAAACAAAAACAGTTATATATTAAGTCCCTGCATCTTAAAATGTTTATAAATTTACACGTCACAACTCGCTTCCTTCATGGCAAAATTTCCCAATGTCACAAAAATTGCTCGTTCTACGGAACTCACCAATTGTGTTTACGACGAAAGCTTAACCGATAATTCTTGTACTTTTCTTGAAACTTCGGACAATTTCTGATGGTATTTCCTGCTTGTCTGAGAAAGATTATTCATAATTTGGAAAAGTCGATTATAAAAATTAATTGACAAAAAATCTATGTCGTTTGTAATAAGATTTCCAACATAACTACACAGTGTATATACATATATATATATATATATATATATATATATATATATATATATATATATATATTAGGTTGGTGCAAAAGTAATGTCCTTTTCTCACATAGTAACATATGTATTATGGTATATGTAGGAAAGCGTGGTGATAGATGAGTTCTTGTGGTGAATGTATAAATTTTAATGAATGAATGGGTTGTTATTCTGATTAACAAGGACTAGGATAGCTAATTAAGACAAGCCGCTACGACACAATTTTGTATTTTGACAATATATATATATATATATATATATATATATATATATATATATATATATTATGAAAAACTAGGTAATCCGTCTGGGTAGACCCAAGGAGGATAAAATCCAGAGAGCTCAATGTAAATCCAGAGCAAATAATTTAAATAAAAACAGACCACTTTAAGGTTCCATGTAATAAATTATTTCACCACAGCCCTTTTAAAAGTACTGTGGATCATCAGACATTACTTCTAAACAAAAAATGAAAAGAAAATCTACACATTTTTGACGGGCCGTATTAAACATATGTAAATTAGCGAGTGAGGAAGTGAGTGGGGAGAGAGAGAAGACATGAGTGAGTTGGCAGATATTGACACATTTAAACGATATCTGCTAACTCACTCGTGTCTTCACTCTCTCGCCCACATGTCTTCTCTCTCTCCTCCCTCACGGTATCTGCTAACTCCCTCATGTCTTCTCTCTCAGGGTTAGAGATTTTGCCCTGCAATAATCGCATATTGAACAAAGATATATATATATATATATATATATATATATATATATATATATATATAACCGCATATTGCACATACATACACAAACACACACACACATATACATATATATATATATATATATATATATATATATATATATATATATATATATATATATCCAGGTGAGATAAAAAGAAATGGAGTATAATTCCACTGCCCGGCTCAATACAGATAGGGCTAAATATTATTCATTATAGGAGATTAAAGCAAAAGCATGTTAAAAATCGATACACAATAGCAATCATGTTTCGATACTGCAAATGTGTCACCTCAGGCGATGGTAAATTTCTGGCGAGTGAACGATCGATTTAATTTCAAAAGCAAAATATTTCGTCTTTTTTCGAAAGAGAAAGAGAAGAAGAAAAATAAAATCTAGAAATCTAGAATTAAAATGAGCCTTGTGGCTTTACCGTTATTAACAACCAGTTATAAGGTCTACAGTAAAATTCAAATTAACTTAATATATATATATATATATATATATATATATATATATATATATATATAGGTCATGATATGTTATCTGCAATGGAATCCTAGACAGTGTTATTAGCGAGATATACAAATGAAAATATTGTCTCGTAAAATATAGAGAAGTATGACGTTCAAATTTCACAAGTCAATGGGAAAGTGGCATGAAGAGAATCTAGCATATCGTTAACTAGTTATCTGCTCCGTCAGCTCCCGAGATAGAATGTTATACTTGATATGTAAAAAGATTCTTTAAAAAGAAAAAAAAAAACGAATCATGAATTCAAAGCTACTTTGGTAAATTAATATGCAACCGTTAAGTATAGTGCACTGTTAATTTACATTGGAGCAGGGTTTTACTTACACTAAGGGATATATATATATATATATATATATATATATATATATATATATATATATATATATACATACAGATATATATATATATATATATATATATATATATATATATAATCAAATAGATAAATATAAATAAATGTACATGCAAGTGTTCACATAGAAATACGCATATATATATATATATATATATATATATATATATATATATATATATATATAATCAAATAGATAAATACAAACAAATGTACATGCAAGTGTTCACATACAAATACATACATATATATATATATATATATATAATCAAATAGATAAATATAAATAAATGTACTTGCAAGTGTTCACATACAAATACATATATATATATATATATATAATCAAATAGATAAATATAAATAAATGTACTTGCAAGTGTTCACATACAAATACATATATATATATATATATATATATATATATATATATATATATATATATATATATAAAAGTGAAAAATTAAGACAACACTCACAGGCTGTTTCATGTTGGACGCAATCGTCAGGCCGCGAATGTTGGATATTTCCTCGGTTATTTATATATATATATTGGTCAGTGGTACATTATGGGTAAACTATTCTGGCGGCTATTTTATGGGATTGGCTTGTTTATTTATTTATTTTGTTTAGGCTAACTTTTAATTTTACTCGTTTTTCATATTGGTGTTGGGAGATTTGCTTTGGCCGCTTATTTAATAGTTTCTTTTTTGTCTGGAAAGACAAAGCTATTTATTCTTCCACTGTTTAGATTCCTTGCTGTAGTCTATTCAGTTAGTTTATGGGGTGGACATTTTTTTAATTTATTTATTTATTTATTTGGATTTATTATTTTTACTTGTTTTTGCTTATTTATGCTTATTTTTTATTAATTCTAACGTTTATTTTAGCGGGGGCCATTTGATAATTTGTTCATTTATTCATCTCTGATATTGAGGACTTTATCTCATAAATAAAGCACATCTTAAAACTATATTTCTTGATATATATATATATATATATATATATATATATATATATGTATGTATGTATATGTATATATATTATAGGACATTAAATCAGAAACATATTAAACTTCGCTACATAATAGCAATCATGTTTCAACATTACATATGAGTCTCCTCGAGAGATAGTAAATTACTGGCGAGTGAACGAATTTTTTACGAAAAGAAACAGAATTTACAGTAGGCTTGTAGGTTTTACCGTGATTAACCAGTCAAATGTGACCAGCGCTAAATTCAAACTATCTGATAAAAAGAAAACAACTTTTATATAGGTCAGAACATGCAGTTGTCTGCATATAAATCCTAGACAATTGTATTCGGGTCAGATACAATTGGATACATTATTTCGTAAAATATATAGAAGTATGTCGTTCAACTTTCACGAGAATTTCAAGGGAAAGAGGTAATTTCAAATGATGTTAACTAGTTATATGCTCGGTTAACTTCCTACATAATTTTTTTTATTTGATAATTAGAAGGCCACTTTAAGAGACTGGTAATAAACCATTTAAAAAAAGAAATCAGATCATAAATACAAATCTACTTTGGTCAATTAATATTCAACCGCTAATTAGAGAGCATCCATAAAATATGTTAATAACACTAACCAATTAATATAAGATATTTATAATAGGCTCTAGACATCTATACATCGATATAAGATGTTAATAATACTAAGTAGACACCAACACAGAGCTATTTTAAATCTAAATAAATTTTACACAGTAGAATAGTAAACTGTGTAATGTTCACCGCAGTTCATCTATTATATAAGAAAAAGTATCAAAATCGAAGTTTAACCATATTGGAATGTAAAAGATAAACTCTCTCTCTCTCTCTCTCTCTATATATATATATATATATATATATATATATATATATATATATATATATATATATATATATATATTAATTTAAAGAAAAAACAGACCACTTTAAGGTTCCATTATAATTTATTTCACCAGAGATTTTATTTTTCTCTGGATCTTCAGACTTCACTTTCAAGGGTGAAAAATGAATTTAAAATTAACACTTTTGAAGGATACTATTAAGCTTATATAAGCTGATATATAGAGTGGTGAGGGATAGTGTGAAAGACATGGTCTGAATTCGACCAGTTTTCCAGAAAAATAAAATCTCTGCTGAAATAAATTATAACTGATGGAACCTTAAAGTAGTCTGCTTTTCTTTAAATTATTCGCTCTGACTTAAGATTCTGGATTCCATACTCCTTGGGATTATCCATACGGATTACCAAGTTTTTCGTTACTTAACTATATATATATATATCCCTATAGAAAAAAAAATTAATAATAAATACTATGTTACTTAAAAATCGAAAACCGAAAAGAGAAAATATACAAGTAAAATAAATTGACCTAAATTCATAGCATGAAACAGACTGTCGCCTCTAAGTGCTGACTTCTATGTTCACTTTTATATTTACACACGCTCTATCTCTGATATTGAGTACTTTATTCCATAAATATAGCACATCTTAAGACTATATTATTTCTTTATATATATATATATATATATATATATATATATATATATATATATATATATATATATAATACCAAATACGTAGGTGGTAGGGATTATTCCAAAGAGGTATTTTTAACATAAAAAGATTAAAAAGTTAAATCCACGATAAGGTTCAATATATAAATTTATATACAGAGAGATATAAATAAATATGGAAAAGACTTAAATATTCATCATTTAATCAGTTATAAATTTATTTCAACAGATATACATATATACAGCTGCCTCATCAGACCGACTACATTTTATTGAATAATATAAATTCAGTCAATCTAATGAAAAAACAGGTATTTAAAAAACAAAAAAATAAATAATGAAGTAGCGAAATTAAGCTAACCATAATGTTTGTATATTAGGATAAGGGAAGGTAAGCGAAGACTTAAATATCCAATAAAATTCACGGAAATGGAATCTATGTCATTATTCATTTAAATATCATCATCACCATTATCCTCATTATCATCATTGTCATCGTCATCATCATCATCATCATCATCATCTTACACTAATGTACAAACATCATCTTTCCTCCCATTCTGACTCCATCAAGTCGGGAGTCGCAAATATTAGGAATCAAATTTTGAATTTTAATCTAGATTTTTCATGTCACATTTTCCTTATATCATAAAAATAAGGTAATAATTGGATTTCACATCATCAAATTAGTTGGAAAAGTGATATTACACAGGTTTGTGAGCTGAATGATCAAAAACTTATATGTGTCGTACAGGTAGAATTGGCCGTCTTGGAATATGGGCTCACGAACTCTTAGCACACTAAGGAGTTTTGAATCAGTAGGTCATAGAGTAGGATCGCTGAAAAAAAAGCTTTCTATATTTTTTTCATGTCCATAAGTAATACTCCTAGTCTATATGTATATCTGTTCAAATAAATTTATAAACGATTATATGATGTATATTTGTCTTTTCCTCATATATATATATATATATATATATATATATATTTATATATATATATATATATATATGACACCATTTAGGGGCGCAAAAAGGGAAAAAGAAGGAAAGGAAAAAGAGAAAGAAAAGAAAGAAAAAGAGAGGCGAGACTTAACTTATATGATAAAGTGAGGCCACCCACGAGAAGGGACATTTAGTAATAGTATTTTGATAATGAAGAATGGTGAGGGCTCTTATGGCCATTGTCATAAAGCTAATTGACAAACACCAGGTGGTTACAGAGTTTTAAATAGATAAAGATTTAACTGTGTCATGGTGGCAAACAATTTAATAGGTCATCTTTTGACCACAAACAAAGAGAGCCAACTCTAGGTTGGGTCTTTGTCGATGAGAGGTGTCATTGAGAGAAAACACATCTGGGCTGTGTTGGAATTTGAATATGACAGCGAAACAATATTATGTTGGCGTCGAAGAATGAGTGTGTCTGCTTGACTAGCCTCTTGATGCTGACGAAAATCTGATTGAAGAATTCCATATGCCGTGACGTTAGGATAAGAATTGAGATTATCACTCCACGGGTCGTATTGTCTTCTTGGCGGCCAGAGAAGAAGAGAGAAACAAAAGAAAGAAAAGGAAAAGAAAAAGATAAATTTTTTTTTGAGCAAAATATATATTTATTTTTAAGAACAAGGCTAATCTGGTCACGCCCACACTGTTGAACGCCATTGACTGAATGTTAACGAGATCCAGGCGGAGGTGATCATGTGACGCAAGGGGGGCGCCCCCGCCCATTGAGAGGTAGGTATGAGAAGTTGCTGCGAGGAAGTGGGAAAACCGTTGACGCCCCTCTGAAGTATAGTGAGATATCCCTATGAGAATAAGAGAAGGTGGGGGTAAGAGAAGAGTTCCAAAAATGGAAAGGAGTGGAAAATTCCTGACCGAAAATAAAGAAGTGGACTATGGATTTAGAATTATCAAGGAACCTCAAACCCCGACGAGACCACCGCGGTTTGGGTCGGCGTCCATATAAGCAAAGTCGCAGCGAGCGAAAAGCAGTTGGAGAGTTGGAGAGTTCGAGAGACAGTTTTTAGTTGCAGTTAGTTCGAGACCGAGTTCCAGTTGAGAGCTCTGAAGACCCACCACGAAGAGCTGACCAAGATTCGCGCAAATTCCGAACTCATCTTCTAATCAAGAAAAATTAGTTTTTTGAAGAACGACTTAGACTCACACCACCAAAATAAGTTTTATGAAACAGTTTCTTAAAGGACAGACAGCTTAGATATTAAGACTCACCTAACAAAAAAAAAACAACGTGTCACGAATCCACATAGCGGGTTGGGAGATAGACGTGACCCTGTAACAGATATAAAGTATTGTTATCCTTTTTTTTTAATAACTTGAACTTTTCGAGTTGTTATTTTATTTTCTCTCACATCTATTTGTGTGATACCACCCTCATTCGAACTCAGCTTGCATTACGGCCCCGACGACTGATTGATTTCTTCTGCCTAGATCAATTCACAACGTGGGTAGGCAGACTGGGAATCAAAGTAGTTACTTCGGTAACCAGGCGTTGGAGGCGAGTTGGGAACGACGAGGCTGTTATCGGATGTAACCCGATTCTCATCCGAATAGGACTGCATCAATCTCCCGACCCGTTCTATGGATTGTGACACGTCGGTTTCCGCTAGGCAAGTTTTAACACTTCAAGTCGTCTGCTTTCTAAGAAATTGGTGTTTCGGTGGGTCTTTGGACGAAAGTCAAAAGAAAAAACTTATTTCGGTGATCTGGATCTAAGTCGCTCTTCAAAATAATTGTTCTTGGTTTGAAGAGATGGATCTGGAAAGTGCGCGAATCCTGGTCAGCTATCTGCGAGGCTTGCCTCAACCGGAGACTGACGCTGGGAACTGCTGGGACTCGACTCATTTCTGCTCGTTGTGGCTTCGTTTATATGGGCACCGACCAAAACCGGGGTGAGTTTGTCGGCGCCGGGGGGTTCCTCGATAATTCTAAATACATATCCACCTCTCTGGTTAGGAATTTCCACCTTTTTCCATTTTTGGGAACCTTTCCTCACTCCCACCTTCTCATCTTACTTCAGAGGGGCGTGAACTGCCCTCCCCACATCTTCGTGGCAACCTCTCTTACTCATCCTCCAGATGGGCGGCAGCAGCCTCCCTCGAGCATCATGTGATCACCACTCGACCAATGATGTCTTAGTCGGGCGTGGACGAATCTGCGGCTTTGTTTCAGGAAGAAAAAAAAATCTTGCTTAAAAAAAAAAAAATATCTCTCCCCTTTCCCTTTTCTTCCCCTTAATGGTTTATCATTTCTCCAGCCGCGAACAATATGACAATGGCGGTCATAACTCTTGTTCTACACGTGGTTTACGTCAGGTATTTTATCGCTAATTATCAGAATGTGTGGTCTTCTTAACATGGTCTCAAAGAGAAACATCTCCAAAGTCCCAGTCAGTCTGTCGTCTCGAAGAAAGAAAGAAAAACACATTTATTTTCCTTTAGTACAAATTCCTGATAACAAAATTTTATTATCGCAGGCCAAGAAGGTTCCGTCGGACGCTCGTGGGTGGTTTTTTTAATTTTTCATATCTGTCCAAGTCCTTTTAGTTGTCTGTTTTTCGTGACTTAACAAAATAACATTTTCATTTGAATTTTTCTTTTTCTTTTGCCAGCCGGTCTGTAGTTGATAATAAGATGTCTTCCCGTACCAATAGTTTGTTTTCATATCCTTAGATAACACAGCCGATGCCAAAACATATATGGTTCTTTCCTTCTTTCCCTTTCTTTTTTACTCAGAATTTCCCTGTCATTGTAATGACACTCTTTCGCCATTTGTTACTCATCAAAATATCATTTATCCATTGTCTCTTAGCTGTGTGTGTGTTCTTCCTTATCACTCACGATTCAGTTCTTAGCATCTCCTTTTCTTCTTTTCTTTCTTTTCCCTTTCTGCCTCGTTAAATGGTGCCACAATCCTCCCCTAACCAATTTGTCATTTACCCGTAAATGACACCTAAACCCAAATACAACATTTAACATGCATCATGCATTTGTCCCATGCAATTCTATACTACTTTCCTACAGGCAACGTAATGTTCTCTTTCAAGTTCTTCTGTTCTACATGCAATGTAATGTTCTTTTTCATCTTCTTCTGTTCTACATGCAATGTAATGTTCTTTTTCATCTTCTTCTGTTCTACATGCAATGTAATGTTTTTTTTTTCATCTTCTTCTGTTCTACATGCAATGTAATGTTCTTTTTCTTCTTCTGTTTTACATGCAAGTGTAATGTTCTATTTTCAAGTTCTTCTATTCTATATGTAATGTCATGTCTGCGTGTGCCTGTGGGTGCAGTTGTGGCTTGTTCTTCTTGGTCAATGTTTTCCTCTCCGCTGTTGGTGGTTTTTCCGCCGCACGTTGCGGTCTCACGCCAGCCTCCTCCACTGGTCTTCCTGCAATTTCTTCGCCGATTCTGTATGAGTAAAGAACACTGCTCGGCATCTCCCTCTCGAGTTGCTGCATGCGCATTGGATTGTCGTTCGTTAATCTCCTCTTACTCTTAATCTTCCATACTACTATACCCCCGATGGCTATAACTATGAATGTACCCATCACTATTGACCAACTTATCGCGATCTGCTCATCGCCTTCCCAAGCCATACCTTCATTTCCCAACGCACTTAACTTGTCCCTCAATTGATCCATATCGATATTTTCTATCGGCTTCATTAGTTATGGCATTTTATTCAAGGTAACATTGGAGAATCCCTTCACTATTGGCTCCCATAATTCTGTACAATTGACTAAGCCTCTGCCAATCATTTCTATGATTGAATCTTTCTCTTCATATCTTTCTTCTTCCTGGTAATAGGGGGGTAAGGAATAGATATCCCAAATGCCGAACATCCCATGGGTAACTTTAACAGGGATAATGGTGGCCTTACTCTTAATGTCCTTGTGGACTCTCCCCCACACACCCTAGACAAGCTGATAGGTTTCTGTGTGGCTACTGCCCACACCCCGTCTGAAACACTGATAGCTTGTGGTAATGCCGTGTTTGCTAATACGTCCACTTGGCAGGTTCTCTTAATTCCCTCTCTCTTCCCTTCAAACAATTCTAGTATGCACATCTTGTGGTTACCAGTTATATAGATAGGGCTTAATGAGGTACAAGTCCCTAGAGCATCATCTCTACACATTCTATCTTCTTCAGCTGTTAGCAACATGAATTTCCCTGAATTTAAAGCTATGTATTCTGTTTCTACCTTGTACCTTGCTACCATTCGTGTAGCTACCATCATCATCATGATCATAATCAACCCTTTCATTTTGATCTTTCCTGCACCAAGTTTCTCTTGTTTTTATTCTTCATAACCATTCAGTTTTGCTCAATTCTTTACTCAAGTATTCCATAATTTCTTACTACGTTCAGCTCTTCCCTCCTCCAACTAACTCCTAGCAGACAGAATGTCCCGGACAGGTGTGCGTGGTGCTCACTCCTAAAGGTCGTACTTCATGACACCACTGATGGCCAGTCAGAAATGACAATAATCTTCTTCCGTCCTTCGTGAGATGCAGCCCGCGACTCCATCCCCTCCATCCACATCCACCACAGTCAGCCAGCAGGTTTTTTTTTTTGACGAGCCATTGTCGTTACCTGTCGACACCGAATGTTTCTATTCTGCACAGCCTTCTTTGTTCTACTGAGATTTGGGGTTCTTCACCCTTCTTGATCTCATCGTCCGAGGTGGTCCCTGCTCAACCTCTAACCTTCCCTCTGTGTTCAATTCCCGTCCAGGAGGTGTTTTGTCCTCTTCTTCCTCCCCTGATTCTTCCTTCTGCTTAGAGTCCTCGCCTTGGACGTCTTTAATACCTCCTGACTCTTTGTTTAGATCTCTCCTGTTCCTTAGCTTTTCATTGAGCTGGGAAAGGGGTATTTGATCATCTTCCTCCCACTCGCTGGGCCCTTCGTCCTGTTCAAGGTGCCTCTTTTTAGAGCCCTTGGCTGCTTGATTGAATCTCCACGTCTTTCTTTTCCTTTCCTTTGGAAATGGGGGTGCGATGGCGACCTCGCAGGGTCTTCTCTGCACCGATTCAGTCGACGACTGAACACCGCTGATATCCGCCGAGGGTTCCAACCCCGTCACTCGGATCGCTTCGTCTATCTGGCCAAGTCGATCTATCTCCTCATTTTCTTCGGAATCTTCCTCCGTCGCCATTTCTTCCGGCTCAACCAGAGTTACCTTCCTTGTCCTTGTCTTCTTAGGCCTCGGCTCGCTCATTTCCAGGTTAGCTATTTCAGCCTTCTTTAAATCATTGTCATGGACCCTCCTTGCTCGTCCTGCCACTTGATCCCATATTACATATGATACTGGACCCGTCTGCTCTACTATCCAGTAGTACGGTTCCCATTTTTGGTCCAGCTTTTCTTCTCTCTGGTAGATTTTATAGTAGACAGGGTCTCCAACCTTCAATTCTACTACCTTTCTTTCAGCATTCACTCTCTCATTTCTTTTCTTCTGGGCCCTCTTTATTCTTCTTCTGGCCTGAACAAATATTTTATGTTGTTGTTCTAGCAACAGCTGATGATGATCTTCTCCCATATACTTTCTTCGGGGCTTCAATAGGTTATCAACAGGCAGGACCACGTCTCTGCCAAACAACATAAAGTAAGGAGAAAATCTGGAGGTTTCGTTTATCGTAAACCTCACGGCCGCCAGAGCCTGTGTCAAATACAAGTCCCAGTTTCCAGTGTTCTCTCTGACCAGCTTGGCCAATACATCTCCCAAGGTTCTATGAAACCTTTCCACTTTAGCATTTCCTTGGGGGTGATATGGAGATTTTTTTACATGCTCTATATTCAAACCTGTCAGCACTTCTCTCATTATGCTGTTTATATTCTCCGTGCCATTATCTGTTACCAACTGCACAAGGGCGCCATACCTAGGGAAGATTTCACTTATTATCAAACCGGCCACAGTTCTAGCCTTCTTGTCTGGTACTGCAAATGCCTCAGGCCAATTTGTTAGCCAATCGACAAAACTCACTATGTAGTTGTTTCCCTGCGCAATTTCCCCATATGGTCCTGATACATCCATACTCACTTTCTCGAAGGGGAAGTTTGGCACGTCCGTCTCCTCCAATGGTGCCATCTCCTGCCTTCTGCTCTGCGACTGGCACACTACGCAGCTCCGAACATAGTTAGTGACCTCTCCGTACAATTTGGGCCAATAGTACTTTCTTCCTATTAGATCACATGTCCTATCAATTGCCATGTGACCCAACCTCTCGTGGCACTGTTCCAATACCTCTGGTCTTAAACTTTTGTGCACATACAACTTGGGCTTGACTTCCTCATCCCTGCCTGAGAGATAATACAGGCTTTCCTCTATTATGGCATACTTGGTGGTCTCTCCCGCCTTCACCTTTTCTCTCAGGGCAGCTATTACACTGTCTGCCTGCTCCTTCTCAATTCCTTCTGTCCAGTAGGGATCGGTTATTATCTGTGTGTCCCCTTCTTTGTCCGATTCTAACATAGGGCGATCTTTTAGCTTATTAGAGTTAATTACTCCTATTCTATAGGCTTTATCATCTACTCCCTGCTCTACTTTTACAGATCTTTCTTCCAGTTGTTTCGGTATTCTTGAGAGTAAATCTGAGCACGTGTTTTCCTTCCCTGGCAAATACTCTATCTTACAGTGGTAGACACCTCACTTAAGGGCCCACTGTTGAATCTTCTTATTATTTGTCCACTCTGCCTGCAATAGGTACTGCAGAGGTTTGTGGTCTGTTTTTATAGTAAAGACCTCACCATTCAAGTAGTAGTCCAGTTTTTGGAGAGCACACATGATAGCATATGCTTCTCTTTCTATTACTGGCCATCTCTGTTGTGTCTCTGAGAGCTTATGAGAGAGAAAGTATATCGGTACTTCCTCTGGTATGCCTGGCACTGGTCCTTCTTAATCGGGACACGGCTGGGTAAGAACTGCTCCTACACACTGCTCACTGGCATCAGTGTATAGTACCATGGGTTTGATGAGGTCTGGGTACGTCAGCAGTGGGACGGCTGTCAACTGTTCTTTTAACGTATCAAATGCCTGTTGACAATCCTCTGTCCACTTGAACCTAGCGTATTTCTTCGTCAGGGCTACTAGTGGTATGGCAATTCTCGAAAATGCCGGGACGAAGCGTCGGTAGTAACCTATAGCTCCTATAAAACCCCTTACCTGTCTCACTGTCTTAGGTTCTGGCATTTCCCTTATGACTTTCACCTTATCCATGTCGGGTTTAATACCGTCTCCGTTTATAACAAAGCCCAAATATCTAGTCTCCTCCTTCAGAAACTGACACTTCGACAATTTCAATTTTAAGCCGTGTTTTCTTAACCTTCCCAACACCTTGTAATGTTTTAGATGGAAAAAGTGTTGTTCTACTGTCTCCGAAAATATTAAGATATCGTCCAAATATGCCATGGCAAAGCTCTCGTATCCTCCTAACACTATTGACATCAGCTGTTGGAAGATTCCCGGGGCATTAGCTAAACCGAATGGCATCACCCTGAACTGAAACAGTCCTAGGTGACACGCAAATGCGGCCTTCTCCTTGTCAGCCTCATCAAGGGCTACCTGCCAATACCCGGACCTCAAGTCCAACGTAGAGAAGTACTTTGCCTTCCCTAATAATGCCAATATGTCATCTATTAGTGGCAATGGCACCGCCAACGGCTTCGATATAGAATTCAGTTTCCTAAAATCTACACAAAAACGATGCCCGCCATCTTTCTTACCTACTATTACAATTGGGAAGCTCCAAAGGGAGATCGATCTTTCGATCATCCCAGCTTCCAACATCTCTTCTTCTTCTACAAGGGGTCTTTTATGAATAGGTGTCCGGTAGGGTTTTAATTTCACAGGGGGGGGGGGGTGATCTCCGGTGTCGATTTTCATTTTGACTGTGTGGGTCTGGCCCAATTCCTTGTCTGACTGGGCTACCACATCTCGATTATCCCTCAGCAGACCTCCCACCATGGTTCTAAATTGATCCGGTGCTAATATATCTTCGTCCACTATTCCTTCTGTTTGCTCTACAAGTTTTCTTCGTTCCTCTTCGAATCTCAGCCGATTAAGAGTCCGTAGGGTTAGTGCTTTCCCTATCTCTTCCCCTCTCCTAACCTTTATAGTCTTTTGGACCTGGTTCACCATCATAATGGGCACTAATTCAGCTGCCTCCACCACCGTCTCACACAGAGTTACCTCATTCTCTTCTAGGCCCTTCCCTTCCACAGGGACCAACTGCAGGGGTCCTTTTCCTATTTTCTTCCGACATTAACCTACCCTTTCCCGACACCGCCGTTCTAGGGGGTAGCTTTTCATCTTCCTCCACCACTATTATTATATCCTCTTCCAGTGGGCATCCCAATGGCGTTCTCTCACCATTCACTATCAGCACAGTGGGGTTGAACTCTATCTGGGCCCTCTGGCTCCGGAGCCAATCTTCTCCCAAGATTGCCTCCGTACACAGGTCGGGGGTTACGTAAAGATTTTGGGTGCTTCTTAATTTCCCAATCCTCACAGGGAGCCTCACCATCCCTTTTATCTTCAGGGGGGGCTCCATCTGCTTGCGTGACCTCTATGTCCGCTTCCCGTAACCAACTCTTCCGTTTCACCCGCCTGTATGCTTCCTCTCTCAGCAATGACACAAATGCTCCTGTGTCTACCAGAGCTTTCATTACCTTACCCCCTATCTCTGCTCTACAGCATAGCTCCTTCTCTTGCGTCAGCGAAGAGAACACTTGGGCTTTCCTCTTCCTGGGCCCCTACCCTTGGGTCATCCCAGCCATAGGCGCCGGCAGCAATAAATCACCTTCATTATTCTTACGGGGGGAAGTTCTGCGCTTTTCGCACCTGAGCGGACCCGGCTGGACCTCTCCCAGTCTCCCGCGGCTGTTCCTAAGGATACAGCTTCTCTTCAAGTGCCCTGGTCTCCTACAAAACCAGCACCTTCTTCCCGGACAGTTCGCCGCAAAGTGGCCCACCTGACCACATGTCCAACATTTTGCTCTTTTTCTCTTCAACTGGGCTAACCTCTCGTTTACTCCCGGGGGGACCTGTCCTCTACCCAAGCAGCTCGCCCAACCACTGGTCCAAGCTTTTATTTCCCTTCTTTTTTACTGGGCCACCCTCCCTCTTAATTCCGGGGTGGCCCGCTGGCTTTTCCCTGGTCTTGTCTCTTGGGCTCGGCCTTCTTTGTTAATATCGGTGGGGCGCCCTTTCTCAGCCCGCACCACTTGGCCAGGTGTCCTTTCTTTCCACACCTGGTGCACCTGTCCTGTTCGAAGTCTGGGGGCAAACCCCAGTTCGTCGGACATTCCGCCGCTCTGTGGTCCTCACGCCCACAGGTCCAGCAGACCAGCCCGTATCTACCCGGCGTAGGCTTATAAAATCCATGCCTGGTTGACCATGTCTTTCTATTGGGGTCTTCTTCCCACACCTCAGGCTGATCTACATCTAGCTTGACCCTCCGATTCCACGCGGGGGTCTTCCGCCTTTCCCCCTTTTTCCGGCCTCTTGACTTAGTATCTGGTTCCTTCCACACCTTTTTACCTTTTCCCATACGCCCTGGCTCTCCTTGGCCAGCTCTATTCCCGCCTATAGTCTCACCGGCCCCTCTTTCAGCACGTCGTGACGAACACGCACGTCACTTAGGGCCTCCACATACAGGTCTGCTAACTGGGCCTGCATGACCGCATTGTCTCTAACCACTTCTGGGACGGCCAATGATGACAGCTTCCCCGCTCAGGCCCCCAATTCTCCAGGGGTTTCGTCTCGCAGCTGTGTCAGCTTTAAGAGGGCCCTCATGGCCTCTATAGCCGTGCCCTCGTCGGTGAATTCTTTGGTCAATAGTCCCTTTAATCTTTCCCAAGACAAGTGGGGTTGACTCTCCAAGAGCTCCTTCATAAACTCAGAGGCTTTCCTCTTTGTGGCATCATATGCCAGATACAGGGTCTCTTGATCTGTGAGTTCATATATAATTCGGCTCTTCTCCAGGATTGCCAGCCAGTTTTTGAAATCTTTCCCACTGCCGTCAAATGCTGGGACCCTCGGTCTACCCAACAACTTTCTCAGGTCAGCTGACAACCCTTGTCTAACCCCCTCTTCATCCCCCACTGCTCTATCTGAATCAGAGTCCGACATATTTAAAGAGAAAGACAATCTACGCAGCAACAATCGAGGTTGGGAAATCAAGCAAAGTGTCCTACCTTACAAGATTCTGTTCTCGTTCCTCTCGGTCCCGGGTCGTTTTGAGTCCTATTCGAAATTTCTCAGCAACAGCGGTCGATCCAGGATCCTGTCCTGCTGCTGCTGTCACGGTACTAATTGTGGCAGTGGCTGTTCCAGGGTCCTATCCTGTGGTCACGGCACCAGTTGTGACGTCGTCCCCTGGTCGCAGCGCCAACCGTGTCTACCACGGCACCAACTGTGACGTCCTACTTTGATTCCCAGTCTGCCTACCCACGCTGTGAATTGATCTAGGCAGAGGAAATCAATCAGTCATCGGGGCTGTACTGCAAACCGAGTCCAACGGGGGTGATACCACAAAAATACGCATAAAAAGGCAATAAAATGAAAACTCAAAAGTTCAAAGTATCAAAGAAAAAGGTAACAAACTTTATGTCTAGTTGTTCGATACATAGGACTGCATCAATCTCCCGACCCGTTCTATGGATTGTGACACGTCGGTTTCCGCTAGGCAAGTTTTAACACTTCAAGTCGTCTGCTCTCTAAGAAATTGGTGTTTCGGTGGGTCTTTGGACGAAAGTCAAAAGAAAAAACTTATTTCGGTGATCTGGATCTAAGTCGCTCTTCAAAATAATTGTTCTTGGTTTGAAGAGATGGGTCCGGAAAGTGCGCGAGTCCTGGTCAGCTATCTTGCGAGGCTTGCCTCAACCGGAGACTGACGCTAGGAACTGCTGGGACTCGACTCATTTCTGCTCGTAGTGGCTTCGTTTATATGGGCGCCTACCAAAACCGGGGTGAGTTTGTCGGCGCCGGGGGGTTTCTCGATAATTCTAAATACATATCCACCTCTCTGGTTAGGAATTTCCACCTTTTTCCATTTTTGGGAACCTTTCCTCACTCCCACCTTCTCATCATACTTCAGAGGGGCGTGAACTGCCCTCCCCACATCTTCGTGGCAACCTCTCTTACTCATCCTCCAGGTGGGCGGCAACAGCCTCCCTCGTGCATCACGTGATCACCACTCGACCAATGATGTCTTAGTCGGGCGTGGACGAATCTGCGGCTTTGTTTCAGGAAGAAAAAAAAATATCTTGCTTAAAAAAAAAAAAAAATTATCTCTTCCCTTTCCGTTTTCTTCCCCTTCATTTCTCCGGCTGCGAACGGGACAATATGACAATGGCGGTCATAACTCTTGTTCTACACGTGGTTTACGTCAGGTATTTTATCGCTATTTATCAGAATGTGTGGCCTTCTTAACATGGTCTCAAAGAGAACCATCTCCAAAGATTCAGTCAGTCTGTCGCCTCGAAGAAAGAAAGAAAAACACATTTATTTTCCTTCAGTACAAATTCCTGATAACAAAATTTTATTATCGCAGGCCAAGAAGGTTCCGTCGGACGCTCGTGGGTGGTTTTTTTAATTTTTCATATCTGTCCAAGTCCTTTTAGTTGTCTGTTTTTCGTGACTTAACGAAATAACATTTTCATTTGAATTTTTCTTTTTCTTTGGCCAGCCGGTCTGTAGTTGATAATAAGATGTCTTCCCGTACCAATAGTTTGTTTTCATATCCTTAGATAACACAGCCGATGCCAAAACATATCTGATTCTTTCCTTCTTTCCCTTTCTTTTTTACTCAGAATTTCCCTGTCATTGTAATGACACTCTTTCGCCATTTGTTACTCATCAAAATATCCTTTTTTCCATTGTCTCTTAGCTGTGTGTGTGTTCTTGCTTATCACTCACGATTCGGTTCTTAGCCTCTCCTTTTCTTCTTTTCTTTCTTTTCCCTTTCTGCCTCGTTAAATGGTGCCACAGTTTATTTTTTTTCTTTTTATTATTTTATATATATATGTGTGTGTGTGTGCGTTGTATATATATATATATATATATATATATATATATGTGTGTGTGTGTGTGTTTGTGTGTGTGTGTGTGTGTCTCTGTGTGTGTATGTGTGTATTTAAAAAATAGTATTCCAAATTGGAAAAACGTTTTTGTGACGCGTTTCCTCCGTGAGCTAATCGTCCTAGGTAAGACGTTAAACTGCATCCGCGTCCTGGGTAAGATGATAAACTATGTCTAGCAAGGCCTCTGAACAGGAGGTTTTGAGGAGCGTGGAACCACTTCTTACTTTCCGGTGTTCCCAGGTCCACGCTGACCCGGGTGTTTGCACCCGTTAGGGTCCCAGCTATTGAACCCTAACAGGTGCAATTCAGTATTAAAACATTACAACAATACAATTCAATATTAAAACATTACAACAATACAATTTTGAAGGAAAAAATATTACCAGAAACAGATTTGTCACAAATCAAAATATTACCAACAATAAAAAAAATTTGTCGGCATTAAATAACCCATTGAGGTTGATATGCCGTAAAACAAACCAAACAAAACCAAAAATATTACCAACAATAAAAATTTCGTCGGCATTAAATAACCAATTGATGTTGATATGCCGTAAAACAAAATATACCAAACAAAACTGTTCGGTAAATTAAACAAAAGTCTATATGAACCAAAAAAGTGACATTTTGAAAAACAACACGCGAGACGCATTGGTTGTTTAACGCAACAAGACTGAGCACAATTTTCACACAGGGATTGCTACTCTAAATAAAATAGAAAATAATTCCCTCAGACGAAAATGTCTCGAAAGTGATTTGATTTGCTAGTTCAGCCACGGTAAATTTGCCTCCAGTCTCTTCCAATATATCACCATTCTTGGTAGATTTTCTGTTGTCACAATGAGGAACAGACAGGGACAAAGGTGATAGAGAGAAAACGAAAAAGAATACAGATGAATGTGGCTAAACTAAAAATATATTCTTTCAATAGAAAATGTATTCTTTCAAAAATTTTGAAACTATCAGCGTCTCTCGTTCCATGCGCATGTGCAGATCGACAGCATCAACATAGCTCAGTCTGATGAAACGCGTCACTAAGACCTTTTTCCAATTTGTCATACTATTTTGATAAATACTGTTTTTTGATATATAAAAATATACATCGTTATATCATATATACATGTATGTATGTATACATATGTATACATCTATATATAATATATATTTTCTGTTTATACGTTATTTTTAATAGATGCAATTATGCAATTTATTTAAGGAAATGCTCTGTTTTTTTTTTAAATAAATGGTATAAATTATATTTACCGACTTGAACGTTCGAGAAATTTTGTAGAAAATATACGTTTTCCGACAGGAGTCGAACTCGTGTCCTGTACGTAACCGACAATAGATCTGACGTGCTATACCACGCAGCTAAAAAGAAGCGTCTGGTTAGCAAAGTCCAAATTACTGTTTATAAACAACAAATCTTTGACGATCTTTCCCGAACGATCATATCTTCTCACGAAACGTACCTTAACGTAAACATATGAAATGGATTATGATATTTTAACTAGGGGGTACTATTGAATTTAAAACTTGGTATCAAACCATTTTTTTAAATCATTTCACGCCAAGTAAGTCGATGAGGCCGCTATGACTCAAGCGGCATAAGGTGGTTTTTGCGTCCTCGCGGCAGCTTAAATTATTGTGTGACATCGTTAGACATGAGCTGTTCTAAATGCTAGTTTCGTGCCAACAAATTCCTGATAACAAAATTTTATTATCGCAGGCCAAGAATGTTCCGTCGGACGCTCGTGGGTGTTTTTTTAATTTTTCATATCTGTCCAAGTCTTTTTGGCACCGCTAAATTTTAGCACCTCTCCGATCCCGCCCACGCTACGCTATTGTATCTAGAAAATTCAAGAGTAAAACGATGAGAACTAACTGCCAATCTAGTACTATGTTTAAAATCGAAAGGTACGAACGATGAAAGCTCATCTGAACAATTGCCAAAGAAATACTTGCAGAAAAGGTATAGGAAAGCTAACTTGCGGTGACGGGAAAGCGATTCAAGCCGAGATGCCAGGTCAGAGCCGATAACATTGCAGGAGGAAAAGTTTTTTTTTTTTTTTTTTTTTTTAGTGGCATATCAACATCTGTATGGATCATTTAATGCCGAAACCTAAATAAGTTTAACACAATTTTATGGCTTCAACAAAATATATTTTGAACGCAATTGTAATGCCTTGAACTATAGATAAAATCTAATTCTGGTTATGCATTTTCTGTCTTCTTTTATATAAAAATGTATTGCTGGTATTTATACTGCTAAAATGTATGTTTATACTTTCATATTGTTTTTGTTGGGAGATTCACTATTAACCCATAGCTGGGATCCTAACGGGTGCTACCACCCTGGGTCAGGATGAACTACTCAACTATCATTTCCCTAGATTCTTGGAAATTCACAGATAAGAAACATGACTTTTCAAATACTAACATCTCTAGCATTTGCTGGCAACAAGAATAAGAGAAGGAAAACTCTGTAAAATAGTAGAGAATTTAACGGGAAATGACTCCTCAATATTTCCCAAAGATTCCTGGAAATTCTCAGATAATAAAAAGAAAAAGGAATCTGTGGAGAGTCATGATCGCCTACGCGCCGAATTGATATGGTTTCCTAAACAACCACCTTCAGTAAACTGTGCTAAAGCTTGTTAAATGGCAACCAGTCTGAGATAAGGAAAACTATTAACTGAATAGCCGAAATCTTTTCGGCTAAACGGTCGAACTTTCTGACACTGAACCCGGACGAGGTTCCGTCGAAGGGCAGAGTCTCGTTCGGGGAGGTTGACCAACCCGATCCCGTTATGCGGGTTCTACGGGCATTTTTTTGGCCGAGCCTACGGGCTTGGAGAAACCACGTTTAACCTGGCCTTGTGACATGTAACCCTCGTGGATGGGGTGCTAAATATACTATTAACTGAAGAACCGTTGAGAAGGTAACAGAAATCCACTCGAATATTATTCATATGACTGCATGGCAGTTCACGTAGAATAAAGCAAAGGAATCTCTAGAGAGTTATGACCCTTTAAATCCTGAAAAGGTATGGCATTTCATATAACTGTGTAGACTTTACTTCCTAACCTTAGGTAGCAACATGTCGAGGAAAAAGAAGCCCTGAATTCTAAACACGAAACAACTACATTATATTCCCCATCATAATACTCAGATAGAGAAAAGAAATATGGAGAGTGATCACCACTTTCTTCCTGAAGGAACTTTGGATTAAAGAACCATAAAGGTTTAAATATCTGATAAGCATCTTAACAGAGGACCGATACCGAAAATCGGAAAGAAACTTTATAAAATCTAAACAAAGTATTAAGAAACATGAAAATTTCGTTAAAAACAAAGAAAACAGTATGAAAGTGTTCTATAATATCAGCTCTCCTATATGACGGTCGATGCCTCACAGAGGAAGAAGAGAAGCAACAGAAATTAGGCTTTGCGTTAACCCTTTTGAGCCCTGCGTTCCTAAACAATTTTAACCCTTCTCCCTGAGCCCCTGAGTCAAAACTTGCAAATAATTGGTATGTAATTGTCATATTCCGTACTAAGGGAATAAGCACATAACACCAGGTGGATACTAGAAGAAAGGTTCATTGTACACAACCAGTACAATATGAAATACGGTACAGTTATACACACAGGTCAATCTAGTAGTGAGTGCAACTAATTGGTAGGTCGGAGGTGCTTGCGTCGTCTCTATCACTCTCCTTCTCTCTGTCTCTCGTAGACAGTTGACTTTATAGGTACTTACTACCTATAGTGTAATCATTTATGAGGGGTGACTGGTTATTCCATTACATCAGTAATGTTTCCCGATAGATATAAAAATAGTGTTTACCCACCGTTCAACCGTAGCTGCACATTGTCATTTTTCTCTACCACCGTTCAACCGGTGTTTGGGCATTAAGTCATTTTTCTCTACCACCGTTCAACCGGTGTTGGGGCATTGTCATTTTTCTCTACCACCGTTCAACCGGTGTTGGGGCATTGTCATTTTCCTCTATCACCGTTCAGCCGGTGTTTGGGGTATTAAGTCATTTCCTCTACCACCGTTCAACCGGTGTTTGGGCATTAAGTCATTTTCCTCTATCACCGTTCAACCGGTGTTTGGGCATTGTCATTTTCCTCTACCACCGTTCAGCCGGTGTTTGGGGTATTAAGTCATTTCCTCTACCACCGTTCAACCGGTGTTTGGGCATTAAGTCATTTTTCTCTACCACCGTTCAACCGGTGTTGGGGCATTGTCATTTTTCTCTACCACCGTTCAACCGGTGTTGGGGCATTGTCATTTTCCTCTATCACCGTTCAGCCGGTGTTTGGGGTATTAAGTCATTTCCTCTACCACCGTTCAACCGGTGTTTGGGCATTAAGTCATTTTCCTCTATCACCGTTCAACCGGTGTTTGGGCATTGTCATTTTCCTCTACCACCGTTCAGCCGGTGTTTGGGGTATTAAGTCATTTCCTCTACCACCGTTCAACCGGTGTTTGGGCATTAAGTCATTTTCCTCTACCACCGTTCAACCGGTGTTTGGGCATTGTCATTTTCCTCTACCACCGTTCAACCGGTGTTTGGGCATTGTCATTTTCCTCTACCACCGTTCAACCGGTGTTTGGGCATTAAGTCATTTTTCTCTACCACCGGTAAAGCGGTGGACAGGTTTCAAAGGGTTAAGAATGCTGAGAATATCATGGACTGAGCAACGACGAAAGTTTATAGAAAATGGTCAAAAAAGGACACTTATAATTAGCATAAATAAGAAACCATTGAAATATCTATGGCACTGAGGAAAGTGGGCTTAGAAAATCTGACACTCAAAGGACATATTGAAAGCAAAAGGGCCATATCGAAACAACGCATAACTTACCCAAACAGTTTGTGTAAATTGTTGGCAGATCAGGGTTTAAGAAATATAACAAAAAAAATTAGTACTAGAAAGGTGAGGATGATCGCTAACTTCCTGGAGTGATATGACACATAGAAGAAGAAAAAGAAGAAGATCATACCAATCTTTCAAGACCATAATTTGTATCTATTTTCCCAATGTTGTTCTAATTCGACAACTTTCCAGATAAAAATTTAATCATTAATCCCCTATTGTGATACAATTAATCCTATTCAAAATGTTGATTATTACGTTTTTTAATTATTACCAGAGAAAACATTCTTGAAGGCGGCGAGAAATATTTTCCAAGAAAAGCCATGTGAATTTAAATACATTCAATGAAAGAATACATTATAAAAAAGACCATCCCTTCAAAAATTGCATTGCTTAAAAAACGCATCTTTTTTCACGCCGAATGCTTGAATAACTTTTATTCAACCTTCTCTTCTGTCCATACTTCTTTCCATGTCAACTATTTCCTTGTTTCCAAGGATCGAGGGAAGATTAACGCCTGATATATTTCAGGCCCGTAGAGCGAATTCAACCGCTACGTGCTTCCTGGACAAAGGCAATCATTTATGCGCCTACAAAATCAATCGATTGGAAAATGTCCTATTCCGTTTTTTCGATCGTTAAACATTTATCGTTTGGGCAAGAATCGTTAAGTGGTGCGTGTCATACGTTAAAAGTATCGCATTTAGTAGCCATGATAAATACCTGCTCAGTTGCAAAGTGTACTGTTGGACACAAAGAAGGATTTAGATTAAAAATAGGTAACCTTTAGACGTGATCTTTAACAGTCTGTAGACTTCACATGGGATAAAATATATTTGGTATGAACAGATGCCAGTTACTATGTTTATTCATTTATTGACGTTCCCTTTCAGGCATTGGATGAGCCATTGTTTTTATTAATTTCCATCGTCTAATTGTTTTTTACCTGAAATGTTCTTTTATTCTAAGTTGTGGTAAGCTATATAACTCCTCATTTCATGTTTGTAGATTTATCTTGGATTTTCGTTACAAAATCGGTTATTCGAACAGATGTTGAAAAGTTCTCGGCCAGACCTTCGTTCCAGTATCAGAGCAAAATTATGAACCTTCATAATTTTGAATTTATCTTTTGAAACGGGAGTCTTGGAGGAATCAAATGATGTAATCGTTTCTGTTTCATATTTGCTCACATATCAGACACAATTTATTTAGTAGACTGATGCTTGCGACAAAGAAAATAATAACACATTTAGTTAAAAGCAGGCATTTTCAACATTCAGTTATATTGACGTCATTAATCAATGTAATAAAATAGAATGTATTTATATATGGATCCAAAAAATGATCTCGGATTGATGAGTCCTAAAATCTGAACAAATGACCAAAATCATTTTTCTTTCTTTCTGTCTGAATTTCTGTGATGAGGAGTTAATATTATTTACACTATTTCTATTCGGACAATTATGCTGATTTTCGGGGTGGGGAAAAGTTTCCGAAACTTTTGTGGGACACGGTAACCTCTTCTCGCCACTGTCAAATGGCGTGGTTTGAACACATTACAAGACACGACATCCCGTGCAAGACGCCGTTAAAGGTGGACGTACGAGAGGACGCCAACGCAAAAAAGCTGGTTGGACAATGTCAAAAAATAAGCAGGTATGACTGTAACAGAACTGCTGATGGTTGCCTTTGATAAACCGTTGTGGAAAAGAGTTAATGTGGCTTCTGCATTCAAATACGCCCTACGATTACAAAAATCAAGGGGATGATGATGATGATGAATTATCCTCATCTTTGTTGTTATTATAACGTTTTGGCCGTTCCTACTCAGCCGTAAAACTGATCAGCACTACCATCTATATACAGCAATAAACGTAGCGTAGATTAGGTACAAGGCCGAAAATATTGAACACCCAGTGAGGATCGAACTCACTACTTAGTCGTAATTGATCTAGCGCGACAACTACACCCCGTTGAGGTACCACTAACCCTTACACCACGTTGCGGTACCACTAAACATTGCACCACATTGAGGTACCACTAACCATTGCACAACGTTTGAGGTACCACTAACCATTGCACAACGTTGAAGTACCACTCCCTTGTACATATAGATGAAGAAATGTTTGTTTAAATTCACTATACTGATATATAACTGGATGAGAGTAAATGATCACATACGTCTATGAATCTTCTGCTATGTACGGTATCCTCTTCAGGATATGAACAATCATGGCTCTCCACAACTTCTAGTTCTTTGTTGCTCTTAGTAAAATTTGTCTTTTTGCTATATCCCCTACCCCATGTCCTGCTTACCAATTACATAAATTTTTTTTTCGGCTATTCGCTGTTTCCCTGTCTCTCTTGCTTTCAGCATGTCATGTGAGTGTCGAATTCTCTAAGCCTTCTTTTCTTATTATGAGTCCTATAAAATTCAAACTCTCTCGTTCTGATTGTTTGATGCAATGGACATTTTTATTTTTGTTTTTATTTAAAACTTTGCCGTTAATCTTACGTTCAGTCTTTGGTATTCTCACCATCCTTCTGTAGAAACACATTTCTGTTGCTTTGAGTATCTTCTAACAACTCTGAAGAGATTTTCCAACCTTCACTGTCATATAACAGGAATTATATTACTTAATCATTTCAGAGCTCTTTGTTTCTAACAATCTTTTCCTGTGTCTTAATACTTTGCTTAGCTTTTGGAAAGCAACTTTTGCTATCAAAATGCATCTCCAGATTTCGATGTCACTTTTTCCTACGTTTGCGAAAATACTTCCAGATATTTAATTTTTTATCTTAATTGAGTTCGATATCTCTCTCAATGGATCTTCTGTGGGCATCTTGGGCTTTTTCTTTTGCTAACAACCATGTATTTTATCTTCTTACAATTGATAGTTATTCCTTTCTTATGACTTTCTTTTACTATCTTCTGTAGAAGTTCCTCTAGGTTAATGTCTGTATCTGCTCTTAACACTGTATCCTATCTATGTATAATGTTGATAAGATTGAGTCTAACAATAATAAATCCTGGCATGACATCTTACGTTCTCAAGATTGCCTCACTGTAAAATAAAATTTTATGACGCCACTATAAATAATAAAACCTATAGTCAACATAACCCTCACCAGCTAAACTTAAAGCCTAATGTGTAGCGAGACAGTTCGATGTTGAACAGGAACAGGAAATTTGTCCTATTTTTGCTGCCATAGAGGTCGCTCTGACCAACCGATGGCTTCCACGAAACGTGGAAATTACTCTAAAATTCACCTTTGCGAAAGCGAACTGATTATGATTTCGATAATGAATTATTACGTGCATTAATCATAGCTCTAGATTTGTGTAAGTTTATAGTTAATGACTCTGTGTGGTTTATAAAATATAGTCTCGTTCTTATACAATTACGATAGAAGAAACAGGCAGTTATCTTAAAACAATAACTGAACGGTAAAGCCATGTTGAAACACCTAGATATGATCTGCACTTTCATTTTCGGACCCAAAGTTTATCATATTTGACACTGGAAAATATTCCCAAACCAACACGTTCTTCAGGACTGATTATATAATTGTATCTTGAGCGAAAATTCGGTTTTTGTTCACAGGATGTTTAAGACATTGACCGTTAGGTGGTGTCAAGCGCTTATTTATCGTTCAATAGACATTGGTGTAGTAGATAATATATTTCCATCTCTAATTACAGTCGATTTAACTATGTTACCACTGACACGCACACAGAATAATTATGTATAGTTACCTCCACAAAAATCGCGATACGTAAGTTTTAAAAATTATTTTAAAAAAATGAAAAAGCACTCTTGAAGTTTTCATTTTAGGTTTAATTGAAAGCTAAACGATTAAATTTACCATTTCCAGTAAATAAAATGCTATGATGTGTTTCAAACAGAAATTATATTGATTGGAATCGATTTTAATTTTTTTTTTTTTTTTTTTTGCTAAAATAACGGATTAGCGACCTTTTTTAGTCGTTATTCATCGCAAGGTAATTCTCTTTATTAAAAGAAATCTGCCCAAATTACAATATACTTTTCTGAAACTTTATTTAAGGATTATTAGCTGATTTAAAGCATAATTAATCTGATTTGAAACAAATATTATTTATTTTAAGTTTAAAATATCTCAGAAATGATGATTTAAGCAAACAGTAGCAGTGATTTAACCGACAGTAGCCATGTTTCCGTTTGTGAAGAGGTGATGACATATTGATAATTGTTTTACAGAGACTTTATCTATAAAGCATAATTTAAAAAAGTAAAGATGATACCTTTTTATATATAATTTTTAAGTACTCAGTAATTTTTAAAATTCTGGAAAATATTATCCGTAATTTAACTTTAGGAATATTGATTTTAAATTTACTATAGTCATCGTTTTTATTTTCTGATAATATCGTGTACGGTCTCCAGTACTTTCAAAAAGGACGCTTTTATATACTGACTGACCCACTGAACGACTCCTACTACTCCTACTTATTATAGGTGGGAGTGTCTATTAACTATAGAATAGGTGTGTTCAACTATAACAGATATATAATGTTTTACGTTAATCTTCAAAAATTTAAACGCAATATCAGTGTTTACCTACTATCGTCTTAATTCCTCCTCTTCTATTGTTATCGCTCCTTAATAATTTTTTCTGTCTCTTCTTCTTACCCCCACCCTTGTGTCTTCCTTGCTGTATTGCTTTGAAATGATTAAAAAATTCCTAAACAGATTCATATGAAATTAACATGGAAGAAACTTTAATCATTAGGAATGAGTAATATATCTTTTGTGTAAATTTTATAATACGATATTAGGACAGTATTAAAATGTTTCTTGTAAAATCGGACATTATTTTCTGTCCATACAGAATCGAAGCGTGAAAGATAAAAGATTGAATAAACAATATTGACGTAGAAAATTATGCAAGCACAAAGAGAAAGAATAATTATTGCATAATATTATATACGAAAAACAGAAGGGTGTAATATGTCAAGAGATTATTCTTTATTATGAAAACCAAAATATTTCTCATAGGAAATGTCTCAAAAAACGAAAGAGGAGAGACAATTTATTATATACTGATTCTAAGAATCTTAGAAGTAGTATATATTAAATTGCATTGATCGACTTTGTCCTGACTTTTTAAAAATCTTGGTGTTTGAAGACTGGTATTAAGCTTTACTATTTATGATTAGTAAATATAATTTTCACTTAATAATAATGTAATCTAAACGCCTGCAATTAATACAGAATTTTAAATGATTTAAATATTAATAAATTTTTCTAATTAAATCATTTTTAAAAATGAAAAGATTCTTGTAAAAAAATTCGTTATTTATTAAATTTTTTTCTTAAGAAAATAGTGTTTTTAATATATATTATTTATAAAAGTAATTAAAAGTTTTCATAAAAAAATAATGACATAGTTTTATTCTATTTTCTTATTTTATGATTCAAAGCAGATTTTGGGGAAATGGGGTTTCTGCCTGACAAAAATAAACTAATGATTTAAATTCTCCAAGGAGTCCTGCTTTTAACTAATATAAATAGGAAGAGGCTGAAATTTTAAAATTGGTTAAGCTGAGGTAAAAGATATATATATATATATATATATATATATATATATATATATATATATATATATATATATATATATATATATATATATATATATATATATATATATATGTATATATTAGTAAAACTTTCTAGAAAAAAATTTCAAAAATAATTTAATTTATTTCTGAATAAGTCTGTAAAATTTCATTACAATCCGACAATTATTGCATTTTTGCAAGAATTTCCAAAACAATGAGTTTTTTTACCGGAAAAAAAAGATTCTAAAATTCCCATAGTAATCTTTGACCCACCCATTCATGCAAAATTAAAAAAAGACAAGATTTTCAACAAAAGTTTCGAACGTGAAGGAAAGGAATAAAAATTTTAATATGACATTAAAAAAATATTTTGCTCTTTCCCCTTAATAATAACATAAATATTTTGACAATAAACTTTAGTTTTCACCATTTTTTTTTCTTTTTATTATAGTATACACTATGGAAGCTCGGTGGAGTAATGGGTAGCGGCTATGATTGAGGAAATAGGAGAGCCGTTCGAATTCCAGACGAATACATTTTACATTTACTATAAACTTTGGAAATGTATGAATACCCCCTCTTCTCCTTCCAGCTATGGGTAAATAGCAGGACACACTGGGTTTTATAGCCTTGAATGGCAACTTGTCTACAGCAGAAAGAAATTCATAGATAGATAGATAGATAATTAACAGTCTGAGAAACAAAGATAGATAGATTAACATGTATATATATATATATATTAACATGTGTACTATAAGTTGATAGATAGATAATGAACAGTCTGAGAAACAAAGAGAATAAGATAGATAGATAGATATTCGTCTGAGATAGATAGATAGATAATTAACAGTATGACATAGATAGATAGATAGATAGATAGATAGATAGATAGATAGATAGATAATTAACAGTCTGAGAAACAAAGATAGATAGATAGATAATTAACAGTCTGACATAGATAGATAGATAGATAGATAGATAGATAGATAGATAGATAATTAACAGTCTGACATAGATAGATAGATAGATAGATAGATAGATAGATAGATAGATAGATAGATAATTAACAGTCTGACATAGATAGATAGATAGATAGATAGATAGATAGATAATTAACAGTCTGAGAAACAAAGATAGATAGATAGATATATAGATAGATAGATAATTAACAGTCTGAGAAACAAAGATAGATAGATAGATAGATAGATAGATAGATAGATAGATAGATAGATAGATAGATAGATAGATAGATAGATAGATAATTAACAGTCTGACATAGATAGATAGATAGATAGATAGATAGATAGATAATTAACAGTCTGACATAGATAGATAGATAGATAGATAGATAGATAGATAGATAGATAGATAGATAGATAGATAGATAATTAACAGTCTGAGAAACATAGGTAGATAGATAGATAGATAGATAGATAGATAGATAGATAGATAGATAGATAGATAATTAACAGTCTGGCATAGATAGATAGATAGATAGATAGATAGATAGATAGATAGATAGATAGATAGATAGATAGATAGATACAGAATCTAAAGATATTTAGTATCTCCTTGATGTTTATTAAAAGAATCGCGGCAATAAAATTTCCCGAACATAAAACCTCCGTCTATATAAGTTTGATGAAATGAAAATTTTATAGATACAAAACCGACGATGAGATGAAAATGCGAAATGACTTGAATAATTGAGGTTGAGTCATGCAGAGCCATTAGCCTTCATTACGCCTTCATTACAGCATTAAACTATAAAAGACCGACAGGCAAAATTACTGCTTTCAAAGCTTTTCCTATTAATTATTAGGTTGGTGCAAAAATAATGCCGTTTTCTCACATAGTAATATATGTGAGAAAACGACATTAATTTTGCACAAACCTAATAAAACATATAAATCACATACACATACTTGATATTAGCATTAATCACACACACGCACACACACGCACACACACTCACACACACACACACACACACACATATATATATATATATATATATATATATATATATATATATATATATATATATATATATGTGTGTGTGTATGTAAAAGATACAAGATCAGCCGGTTCCACTACTTTGGTTTCAACCTTTCGGTATCTAAGCGATTTTGGTCGATTGGTTTCCTAACGCTGTATTTTATTTATGAACGCTATATTTAAAAAAAAAAAAAAAATAAATAAATAAAGAAGCGCGCGACGTGCGGTGAGGAGGAGGGGAAAAGCAAGTGTATTTGAAAATATCGGTGGTTGATTAAATTTAATATACATACTTTCTTTTCAACCTACTTCATATGAACTCAAAAGGAATATTTTAGTATGTATATACAAGGAGACATAATTTCTGATCTCTCATTCAAAAGGTTTTTTTTCTCTTTAGTCTGCAAATGTTATTACAGCTATTTTTTCTTGTTGACAAGATTATGTTACTATTATTGATGTAAGGTTTTGATTTTTTTTTTAAGTTTTCCAGTTTACAACTGGATTTTTTTTTTCTTTTGTTCCTTTAATTTTCACACATTGTTGGCAAGTTTAGTAGAATCACTAAGAAACTAAACACAATAGTTTGACGAGAATTCGAAATCAGCTCGCCGATAAACGCTACTCTACCTAAACAAGCGAAAATATAAGTAACTTTGTAATTACGATTGGTTGTGTTCTTTTCTCCTTTAAACTGAAGAAACAAAATAATTGTATTTTTGTCCATTTTCCATTTTTCGTTTGGAAGTTTGTGAATGTTGGAGTCATCTTTAAGTTTTTGACGTATGAATTTGTTATACCCAAAACGAATTTGTTCTTTATATAAGTCGCCTGCGAAAACCCTTTCTGTCATCCATCAGCATGACTCACAAGTTAACCTCCAGGAAAGTGACACGTTACACCTTCCAGGGTACATGTTTTCCGCTGAAATAAATTACAAATTTTACATTTAATCAAATGTTTGGTCTGCTGATAGCAAAGTTAGTTCACTAGATTGTGTCAGACAAATTTCTCCCCAGAATCTACCTTACATATTTATAAATCTGCCGTACTTCCATGCTTAGAGTATTTCTGCCACATATAATTCGGTATTCACTTAGAGATCCTTGAAAAAATCTAAAGAAGAATCTGCAATGTTACTGGACTTGACCTGGCATATACTCGCTTGTGTTACTCTTGTTCCAGCTTCTTACTTTCTAGTCAATTTTGATCTTTAAAAAAAATGAAATGCAATGTCAACCTTTATCTTCTTTTTTTTTTCTTAATTTTATTCTTCTTGCTTCTGAATAATGTTTTCTTTTTTCTAACATATTCTTTACCCACCTCACGTTTCAATAGCTTTGCTGCCTTGCATGGGGCGCAATGATGAAGAATAACTAAGCTTGTAAACAACTCAAGATATTTTGCTACTGTTAAGATGATAATGATGAATCAGTTTTACTCTTGGAATTAAAGAGGAAGTGGTGAAAATTGAAATTATGAGGCAATAGACGATATATAATGATTGATGTTTTGATTGGAACTGGTTAAGACTGCAATGTACAGGAAGGTTCTTTGGAAAATATCCGATTCTAAGTTTCTTCCTACATTAAGAATACGGCGTATATGAGGATTATTAAACTTTGTGGAAGTCGCATTGCAAATCCTGGCTGTAATTTATTGAGAGAATTCAATTCTGCTACCCCATTATTCAACATTTTAAGTTTTCGATATTTAAGCGACAACTGAAAAATAACTGTCTTTATTTCTGAGATAAGGTATTATGTACACGATTTACATTATTCGGACTATTGTCCTCATCTTTGTCGTCATATTTATTACAACATTTCAGCCTTACAATATCTGTCTATAGTTCTGAGATGAGTTATTATGTACACTATTTACATCATTCGGACTATTGTCTTCATCTTTGTTGCCATATTTATTACAACATTGCCGGCTTTCAGTATCTGTCTATATTTCTGAGATGAGGTATTATGTACACCATTTGCATCATTCGGACTATTGTCCTTATCTTTGTCGCCAAATTATAACAACCTTTCGGCCTTTCACTATCTGTCTATATTTCTGAGATGAGTTATTATGTACACTATTTACATCATTCGGACTATTGTCCTCATCTTTGTCGCCATATTTATTACAATGTTTCGGCCGTTGTAGGCTCCGGCCTTCTTCAGGTGGTTGGAATGTCGAACTGAACCCTTTATTTCGCTCACTGGGATAGACTGTTCTAGTTTCACGTGCTATATGTAATGGATGTCAGGTATCAGATATCTCCTGTTAATTCCCCTCTACACCCCTTAAGGTCACATTGCACAGTGGATAAAGGCGTCGGTTAGATCTAGTGACAGGGCCCAAAGATTGTGAGTTCAATACCCGGTTAAGGCAGTGGATAATTTGGAGAGGAGATAACTGATTACTGACATCCATTAGACATGGCACGTGGAACTAGAACAGTCTACGCCAGAGTGAAATAAATGGTTCAGTTCGTCATTCCAACGACCTGAAGAAGGCCGGAGCGTACAACGCCCGAAACGTTGTAATAAATATGGCGACAAAGATGAGCACAATAGTCCGAATAATGTATAGTGAAAAATAACTGAATGCTCTTTATTCCAGCTTGAATGCATTTCAAGTCAATAAATTCAAGTCAATGCTCGTGTGAAAATACCCCCTCCTTAGAAGAGAATGTCTTCTGGCAAAAAGGAATGCAGAGAAAATACTAAAATTATGGTAAAACGTATTTGGAAAAGTCTTATTGGCGTTTTGATTAACGTTTGTCGAGGTAATTCTCTGAAAAAAAAAAGACAGCAATTTACAAACGGTTATCTCGTTTCAAAGAACGATAAGATTGTGTTGTATCTGACGAATAAACAGATAAACTATTGATATTTGTGGTAAAAATATCAATGTTTTTCGACGGCAAATGGCCATTAACAATATAAATACTAGCTAACATGTTAGACCATCTGTCTCAATGGGTTTAGCCTATAAAAATTTCACTAAAACATTAAAGTTGAGTAAACTTTCTGCTACGTGAATCCCAAAATGTTTGTGCGCAGATATGAAAACTCCGGATTTGAGCTTCCAATGCATTGTTTTAAACCAAGAAACTAAAAACCTGAATGCTTTTGTAACGAATGGTAACTAAAACTGCAATTTGTTATTACAATAGAGATCAGGAAGGAAACGAACGTGCAAAGGCGAAAATGCTGCGGTCAAACCGAAAGTCTAAACTGACCGGAGGAAACGGTTACGGCAACGATTTCTTAAGATGCTGAGAGCATTTTGGTTAACTTCTTTTTTTTTGTGGGTAGGGATTGAGGGTGTGTACCGTTTGTTTATTATTATAAACATGCTTTACGAAACAGTTTTTTATGGTACGGCGGAGAAATGGGTGTGGCTTGGATTGAGAATCGGAGAGCAAAGTTCGAATTCAAGTCGATTCCATTGCATTCACTTACGTACTAACACATTTGGCAATGGTATGAATCCACCCCCAGCTATGGGTAAATAACAAAATAGCCTTGGTTGGAAATTAGATTAGGTGTGGTGTGACACCATTTAGGGGCGCAAAAAGAAGGAAAAAGAAGGAAAAGAAAAAGAGAAAGAAAAGAAAGAAAAAAGAGAGGCGAGACTTAACTTATTTTCATAATGGAAGACACTGGTGAGGGTTCTGTCGGCCATTGTCTTGGGGCTGGCTGGCAGGATCCAGGTTGATACATTGTTTTGTTTAGATAGATAAAAAAATTAACTGTGTCTTTGTGGCAAGCTGATTGTCGGGAGTGGTGAAATTCCCCGCAAGGAAATTTTAAAGATAAAGTCACCTACGAGAAGAGACATTTGAAAATGTTGTTTTGATAAATGAAGAATGGTGAAAATTCTTATGGCCATTGTCATAAAGCTAATTGACAAACACCAGGTGAATACAGAGTTTTAAATAAAGGTTTACTTGTGCCATTATGGCAAACAATTTAATAGGTCATCTGTTGACCACACACAAAGAGAGTCATCTCTAGGTTGGGTCTTTGTCGATGGGAGGTGTCATTGAGAGAAAACACATCTGGGCTGTGTTGGAATTTGAATATGACAGCGAAACAATATTTCGTTGGCGCCGAAGAATGAGTGTGTCTGCTTGACTAGCCTCTTGGTGCTGGCGAAAATCTGATTGAAGAATTCCATATGCCGTGACGTTAGGATAAAAATTGAGATTATCACTCTACGGGTCGTATTGTACTCTTGGTGGCCAGAGAAGAAGAGAGAAACAAAAGAAAGAAAAGGAAAAGAAAAAGATAATTTTTTTTCTTTGAACAAAATATATATTTTTTTAAGAACAAGGCTAGTCTAGTCACGCCCACACTGTTGATCGACCATTGGTTGAATGCTAACCGGCCAGGCGTAGGTGATCATGTGACGCAACGAGGCAGCCCATTGAGAGGTAGGTATGAGAAGTCCCTTCAAGGAAGTGGGGACGTGTCCATATGAAAATAAGAGAAGGTGGGAGTAAGAGAAGACTTCCAAAAATGGAAATAGTGAATTTTTCCTGACCGAAAGCAAAAGAGGGGGTTTGTGGATGTAGACTTATCGGGGAGCCTCCGGCCCCGACGAGCCCACCCCCGGTTTTGAATCGGCGTCCATATAAGCAAAGTCGCAGCGAGCAAAAATCAGAGTTTTAGTTGAGTTTAGTTTTAGTTTTGATTTCGAGAGAGAGTTCCAGTTGAGAGCTCTGATGACCCACCACGAAGAGCTGACCAAGATTCGCGCAACTTCCGAACTCATCTTCTAACCAAGAACAATTTTTTTTTTTGAAGAACGACTTAAACTCACACAAACAAAATAAGCTTTGTGAATTTCGCCTGAAAACCACGTGTCACAATCCATATAGCGGATCGGGAGATAGACGCGGTCCTATGTATCCAGCAACCAGATATAAAGTATTGTTATCCTTTTTTTGATACCATTTTCGGCTTATTATTTTATTTTATTTTGCCCGTACTTGTGCGATACCGCCCTCATTCGAACTCGAGCTTGCAGTACGGCCCCAACGCTGATTGATTTCGTCTGCCTAAGATCAATTCACAACGTGGGTAGGCAGACTGGAGATCAAAGTAGTTACTTCGGTAAACAGACGTTGGAAGCGAGTTGGGAACGACGAAGCTGATATCGAATCTAACCAGATTCCCGTCCGAATCACTTAAAGGTTAGATCATCACAATTGGCGCCGGGACCAGGATAAGACCCGGGATCGGCTGACGTCACAATTTGACGTAAAGGTTGGATGCCACAATTGGTGCCGTGACAGTAGGATAAGACTCTGGATCGGTTTTGGATGCCACAAGGGAAAACTCTGGATTCAAAGTTCCTGCCGCCTCGTAGGGCCTGCCACTTGAGACAACAACTAGAAGAAGGTTACCTCGCATGTCGTCACGAAGAAAGGAAGCGGCCCCCTACTTCGAGTGGTGAAGAATATAATGGACTCCATAGACTTAGTACAACGGTTCGGCTAATCACAAGATTGGGACTCGGTGCAGCGCCGTGGCTCTCGGGACTTCCGTCCATTTCTTCATGGTTGTATCACCAACGGCACTTTACACGACGAGCGATGCATTTCCCCCTCCCAAAAAAAAACGCCATAAAAAAAATCAATGAAATAATAATAATAATAATAATAAAAACGAAAGAATATTAATCTACATCCAGTGTGTCTGAAGATCTTAATTTGTTAATATTTTTATTGTTCAATATATATATATATATATATATATATATATATATATATATATATATATATGTGTGTGTGTGTGTGTGTGTGTGTGTGTGCGTGTGTGTGTGTGTGTGTGTGTGTGTGTGAAAATATTTTACATTTCTAAAATGCAATCATTAAAGATAAGGGGAGATTACTGGTTCTTTTTTAAGAAAACAACAACAAACCCCAATTTTAATTTCTTCCTTAGTCCCTACCCAATTCTCGAATCAAACAGGAACATTACAAAACGTTCTTGGGGAACTGATTAGATGTTAATGTTACAATCCTAATTTAGCACTTTAGATATATTAAGCTATATTTGAAAATATCGGAACTCAAATGAAATGTTAAAATACACACATGCACGGGCACACAAAAACCTTTTACTCGCCACATTTTTTCTTATCAAATGCTATCTAATCGTTCATGCTTTAAATACTGCTACTACATCCCGTCGGATGCTCCTGCTTTATATTTAAAGATTCATGATAAAACCCAAAGAAGTATCTGCAATTTTATAGGTTCTGACCTAACATCTAACCTTCAGTCACTTTCTCACCGCTGTAATATAGCTTCCTTGTGTTTTATTTAGATAAAAATAAAAAGAAACACCGTAAGCGTAACATTATTTGGTTTAATTCACCTTATAATCGTAATATTCAAATGAATATCGGAAGAATTTTCCCAAATTTAATTCCTAACCACTTTAATCATTCACCAACACTAAAAAGATTTTTTAACAAAAATAATATTAAGATCGGCTATAGCTGTGTTAGTAACATCGATAAATCTATATCCCAACATAAAAACATTATATTAAAGCGATACATGCCCATCGTAGAAAACAGAAATTTTTTAAAAAAATAAATGAAACTGCCGAAAAATATGATCTGTCCTTTAAATGGTCAATGTATGACTGAAAATATTGTATGCCAAGCTAGTATACATTCCGGTAACGATGTCGAAATTTATTTTAGTTCCACTGAAAATCCTTGGAAATTTCGCTTCTACCATCAGCGTATGTCTTTAGGCAATATAAAATGCACAAACAGTACCGCCCTCTCAAAAAAATTATGGCATTTGAAGAATCGTGGCAATAAATCAATTATTACTTGTGATATTGCAACTAAAGCCAATTCTTACAATAGGAAACGCAACAGTTGTAATTTATGTCTTGTTGAAAAATAAGACTTAAATAACCCGAGCTTATTAAACAAGAGAAATTAATTGATGGTTACATGTAGGTGTAAAAATAAATATCTGCTCAAATACATTGATCCAGATTAATTTTTAATTAAAATTGGGGTTTGTTGTTATTTTCTTAAAAAAGAACCAGTAATCTCCCCTTATCTTTAATGATTTTTTTTAGAAATGTAAAATATTTTACACACACACACACACACACACATATAAATATATATATATATATATATATATATATATATATATATATATATTCTTTTTTCTTTTTTTTTTTTGAACAATAAAAAATATTAACAAATTAAAATCTTCAGACACACTGGATTGTAGATTAATATTCTTTCGTTTTTATTATTATTATTTCATTTAGATTCCTCGACTAGTTTCGGCCAAAATGGCCATCATCAGGAGAAGAAATATTTCTCCTTGCTGGTAGCAGTGAACTGCAAAAATGAATGTCTTGATGGAGAAAATGAACTTTTGTCTGTCGTTTTCAATTGTTTTTGTTTGTTTGGGTCAAACAGTCTCTTTTAAGTTGTTATTTGAGATAAGAGATGGATATATATATATATATATATATATATATATATATATATATATATATATATATATACAGGGTGTTTCAAAAAGAATACGACAAAATCATCAGGTGATGTGTCAAAAACGAAAAAAATTACAAACCTCTAGCATGAACACATGTGTTGTATATACATTCAAGTTTCATTTCATGTTTTATAAGTGCTCAATGTGGCCACCACCGTCAGCGCGGACAACATCAAGCTGATATGAGAATTCCTCCCAAACGCGCCTCAGCATGCCACGGTCCACCGTGTTGATTGCAGCTGTTCTTCGATCTTTCATGTCATCGATACTTGCTGGAAGTGATGGAACATAAACTTGGTCTTTAACATACCCCCACAAGAAAAAGTCACACACAGTGAGGTCCGGGGATCTGGCAGGCCAAGCATAGAGAGTAAGATCTTTAGCACCTCTCCTCCAAATCCATTGCTGAGGCACGTTTTCATTCAGATAAGCTCTAACCCCGAGATGCCAATGGGGTGGTGCTCCATCTTGCTGAAAATGAAGTCATTCGAATCTGCTTGCAGTAAAGTGAATAGCCAGTTTTGGGTGCTCTGTTCCCCAAATGCACATATTGTGACGATTGACTGTACCTCTCAAATGGAAATTCGCTTCGTCACTAAAAACTAAACGTGAAACGGGAGAGTTTCATCACCTTCCTCCATCTCCAGCATTGACTCACAGAATGTCCTCCGCATCACCTTGTCATAATTAGTAAGTGCTTGGACGAGGCTTAGTTTGTATGGTTTCATGTGTAATCGTCTCTTTAACACATGCCAGTCAGAGGTATGAGGGATGGCAAGCTGAAGACTTGCTCGACGTACAGACTTACGTGGGCTGCTCTCAAATGCATCATGAATCCTCTCCACTTGCTCCTCTGAAACACGTGGTCTTCCAGGACTCTTTCCTTTGCACAAGCACCCACTCTCTTTAAACTGTTTAACCCACCGTCGAATGCTCTCACGATGGGGCGGATCAATGCCGAATTCTGTTATCAAAGCACGCTGCACCGTGTCAATGGCGCTTGGTTTCGCGAACTCAAGCACGCATAATGCCTTCTGCTGAGGAGTCGCCATTTTGATTGATCTTCCCACAATTCAGCTGCACCAGAAGCGATGAAACTGACACCTAATCAAACTTTGATAAGTACTCTATCAAATAACCACTGATTCAGTCCACTACAATGCTATAGACCTGAACAAACAGCGTAATGATTTTGGCGTATTCTTTTTGAAACACCCTGTATGTATATATATATATATATATATATATATATATATATATATATAAATCACGTTTATTTACAATACCAAATATATATTTTTAAAATAAAAAACAAACAAACTGTAATCCCCGTATAATATATGGCACCGTCAATATGGCGGTAACCAGATATTTTTCTTAAAATTTAATTCATGTAAAAGTCTATACTCAGCACCTGAAGATTGCGTTGTGCATGAAACTGAGTCGTGCTACCGGTGAAGGAAATTATGCATATTTATTAATATATATATATATATATATATATATATATATATATATGTGTGTGTGTGTGTGTGTGTGTAAAAATATGTGTGTGTGCGCATGCGCAGTCTCATGAAACATTGATATATTTACTTGTTTTGAGCTACTTGTCTTTTATCTTGAAAACTACAAGAAGCCAAAGTTGCTTTTGATGTTGCTGTTATGTGTTGTATTTAAGACTTTTCTCCTCCGAGTTTTCGTTCCTAAAACTTTTTTTTACCGTCTCATTTTTTTTTATCCTTTTTTGTAATGCTGATATTTGTTCGTTCCTTTATCAAAGTCTTTAAATCTTCTGCTTTCCTTTATTTCATTTCCTAGCCTCTTTTCTTCCTCCCAATACCATCTCAACAGCGCCTCTTTTATCTATATTAATTTTGTTTCTCTTTTATTTTTAAAAAAAAAAGAAGCAAAAATCCACATTTATTTATAACCAGCCTTTTCAACAATTTCAGTGACCTCTCACTTTGAACATAATTCATTAATCTTACATCAACTCAAAGAAATAAACACTTACCCATAGGAATAGTTCTATTTTGAAAATCGTCATTTTTTATATATATATATATACAAAGTTTGTGCATAACTTAGTCGCCAACTTCTCGTCTTTTAAAAGCCGATAAAAATAGCGGACAGTTTTCAGTCCATATCAATTTTCCCGACCACTCTCTAAATATTGAATGGATTTAAATCTTCGTATTCTCTCCGGCGGTGGAGGACAGACTTCTGCGTTGAAATATAATACTAAGTAATTTCCACACAAAAAGAAGTCGTAAAAATAGAAAAAAGTAATGAAGGAAACAAAGAAAGAAGTTTTCAGTTCCCAAAATAATATCACAAGGCTAGTATTATTATTACTAAGATTTATCATTTTCGTTGTAATATCATTGGAGACGAAATAACTTAGGTTTTTCCTTTGAGGACAAGTGACAACACATTTCCTCCTCTCTCTGATACCTCTTAATAATATTTTTATATGACTTTTCTATACTATATATTCTGATTATACATAGGTTACTTCAACGTTGGGTAATGGTTAGAAAACTTGTCTTGCTAAGTCAGCTACGACTGAGTAGTTGGTCCTGTACAAGATACGCATAATAAATTACTATTCTAATTCTGATTATTTTGTACTCAGCCTCTTACAACGGAAATTCCGGTGAGTATCAGTATTCCAAATTATTTGCTTAAGATTCTTCCATTCGAGATTGCTGTAACCTAGAAAAGGTTACTGAATGAGGAATAACCAAAACGGAGTTTGGAAATAAAATGGTAATCTTTATAACATCAACAAACTACAATACTTGCCAGCGGCGTGAAATAGAATTGGGACATATCCATTAATGTTCATATGTATGCTATTTAACACTATCTATCTTAGTTCTGGTTCTATCTATCTATCTATCTATCTATCTATCTATCTATCTATATATATATATATATATCTATCTGTTGTAACCTAGAAAAGGTTACTGAATGAGGAAAAACCAAAATGGAGGTTGGAAATGAAATGGTAATCTTTATAACATCAACAAAATACAATACTCGCCAGCGACGTGAAGTAGGTAAACCACTGCTAGTGGTGGCTATTTAGACAGCATTTTACCCCTACTTACAATAGTGTCCAACGTATTTATGATGATTGGGACAAACCCATTAGTATTCATAGGTACAATCATAGATAGATAGATAGATAGATAGATAGATAGATAGATAGAAAATCTTGTAACTTAGGAATTGTTACTGAATGAACAATAACGAAAACGGAGGTAGGAAATGAAATGGTAATCTTTATAACATCAACAAAATACAATACTCGTCAGCGGCGTGAAGTAGGTAAACCACTGCTATTAGTGGACTACTTATACAGCATATTATCACCCCACATCCACACACTTACAATAGGTAAGGTATTTATGAGGACTGAGACATACTCATTAGTGTTCATATAAATACGACATATAGCAAACATCCTGCGATTTCGTGGCATTTGACACACTGAGGGACAATAGCGACAATAGAAATTAAGGTAAAGTAGTAATTATTATTATTATTATTATTGACCAGCTAGTTTCTGACTGACCGCTCTTGATGTAACACAAAGATCGACATGTATTCACATCATCGTCATAATGAGTTCCATAGTCTATTAGAGTCGTAAGTGGACCATATGTTAGGCAGTCTAAACAGCAGCGGCGTTTCTTGGGCAAGATAGCCTAGTGGAACCCAAATCTCGCCAAGCTAGATTGAATTCAGTGTCGGGCACAGACTGCCTTGCTATTTACCCATGGATAGCGGGAGAAGAGATGAAATGAATTTGTAGTATCCCGAAGGGTATTTGTAAGTAAGTTAATGTAACGTGCTCGACTGCAATTCGAACTCGGCTCTCTGAATTTAAATATGAAAAAAAGACAAAGTAGTTTGTGGGGAGGCACGCTCCCTTACGTCGTGAAGGGACATAGATTTTTTTTTTTTTTTAAATATCATTACTTTATATATTATACTTTTATTTCTGTTCTCAATCGCTATTTCCCTGCAAAGGCTTAGACGAATTGGATTCTTTAGTTCCACCAGTTCTAACCTTCACGGTTAAAATCCGCCATGCTGCACACATTGTAGCGAACCACCCTCATTACCTTCGTATTCCATCTACATTTGTGTTCAGTGAGCAAAGGATCCATAGGTCCAATGGTCACACAACCTACATTTTTGAATCCACACAATTATTTACATTTTTCAGTTAAACTTAAAACCCGTTAAATTTTAGAGTCTGAGTGATATGAGAGTATAATACAGCCGGTCCGGCTGGTCAGTACTGCCGCCAGTAAACTGATGGCTTCCTGCTTTCCATTTCGTGCCTTCATCTGCTTCTGTCCCACGTTGTGTTCCTTGATCACAGAGCAGTGAGAATCGAATTTCGTCCGTACTTGAGCGCTCGGTCGAACCGCGCAAATAAAGAACAAAGAGGGCTTCCGCAGGCGAAACTAAAAATAACATAACAAAATAACGAAGAAGGTCATCGGGTTGATTTTCAATTGGTTTATATTGTTTTTGATACAACAAAATTAACCCTTCCCCTTAAACACTCTATCGTGGTACTTTGTATTTTTTTCTAATGCTTGGAGCGGGTTCATTCAATAAAGAAAGAGATCGGTCGGGAATTCTGGAGCAAGATTCAGCACCAGAAATTCTCTCGACAACAGATCACGTGGAACTGAGCAGTTCCTTCGTTCACTGCTGTTTCGTTTCCGTCTCTTGGCATCTCTCGCTCTGACTACTGGGTGGCTTGAGCGCTCTGTTTATAGGTATTTTGCCCGACTCCCACCGCACCTCAGGATTATCAATTAATAATTTTCTCCAATTTTTTGATAAACGACACTGATTCAAAACAATAATTTGCCGAAAACACATTTTGTGTTTATAAATGATATTTATTATAAAACCCAGGTTGTGTGTGTGTTTGTGTCTGTGTCTGTTCGTTTATATATTGGATCGGATTTCCTACATTTTTCAACCGATTTCAACAAAACTTCACAGGACTTTGCTGTGGTTCTGACAGCGCCAAAAATTGGAAAAACACAATTGTTTTTGCACGAAATCAATTTGAAAACACGATTAAGAGGCATCGGTGCCGCGAGAATGAAAGGGGTCAACTCATATCGAGTTATACTTATTATAAAACCCAGGTTGTGTGTGTGTGTGTGTGTGTGTGTGTTCGTTTATATATGGGATCGGATTTCCTGCATTTTTCAACGGATTTCAACAAAACTTCACTTTTTTTTGGCAGGTAGTGTTTCTTATTTTCTTGCACACTTTTTTCTTTATTTTTACATTCAGAATGCTTTTAAAATTTCATTTAAAAGACAATTGTTTATAATAAAATTCTATTCAATCGGTAGACTCATAACAATTGAAAACAATGTTTTTGTTTGAGTTTGAGTTTGGGTTTGACCAATTCGTAAAAAAAAAAAAAAAATTAATTACGACATGCGTGTCCGTCAAGCTTAAACAATAATCTTTGTCAATTTTATTTTTCAGTCTTTATGATGGTCGATACTTGATCTATCACTTACTGTTACATCCCCGGGCAACGCCAGACTCTACTGCTAGTTATTTCTATGTCCTTGGCATTAAAGATTTTCCGTTGTTGTCGCTTTTCTAATATAAACAATATAATTTTCTGCCCATTTTACATGTTTAAATACCGACAACTTCAGATTGTTTACATTACCGACGTTGCGAATTCTAACACTTGCATTTATGCTTCGGCTTATATTTTATATTCTTATTCCATCCTGCGTTTCTGATTATCAGAAAGGAAGAAAAATATCTATTTGACTTCTCGCTTTATATTTCGATTCATACTTATTGTTGTGTCGTGGCACAATAGTAAAAATAGGAAAATCAAGTCGAGGTTGGTTTGAGGAATAAGTGTATTTAACATAACAGATACAAAGGTAGGAAACGGGTACTACTCAGCTAGGCAGTTGTAGTACTGTCGCTGCTTACGATATTCAGCCCCCCCCCACGAGGGCGCCATGTGGCACAAGGCCTTTTTAACATGGGCATTCCGAGCCCGTGGGCTCGGCCAAAAATATGTCCATTGATCCAGTATAAACGGGTTCTGGGCCGGTCTACCTCCCCGAAGGAGACTCCGCCCTTCGGCGTAGCCTCCTTCGGGTTCCTCCCGCCCGAAAGCAGAGAGTCCAACCGATCAGCAGGTCAGAAAGTAAACGACTGACTGTCGCTGCTTACACCCCGGGTAGGTATTACTGGAACTATATATAGTGAGAACCGGTGTAATTCCCTTGTGTTAGAAGGCTGGTGTAACACTTATACCTAAACCTTTTTAACGTTTTTAACCCTTTAATTTCTTCAATGCATATATTATACGTAGTTTTCACATGAACCTGTTTAATTCTAATTTCATATTACCAATGTCAAAATAATGTCATAAGAACAGGGTGGAGACGCGAGGACGGTTGGCTTTCAGCACTGACAAATTTTCAACAATTGCTGCAACCAAGCCCTCCCAAATTTAATCTCTTGTATTCCTTTGGATCTTGTCGATACGGCCGAGGGTAGCCATGCAATCTGGGTAGCGCACGACCTCCATATACCATCGCCAGTCTAGAAGAATCTAAACCACAGGATGCCTTGTAGGTCTTGCCACTTTAACTTCTGAGAGTAGTGACAGGGTAAATTAATTCACTGTCTTGGAGGTACGGTGGATAGCGGCTCGTATTGAGGAATCAGAGCGCCGGATTCGAATTACAGTCGAGTTCATTGCTTTCATTTACGTGCTAACACTTGGGAAAGATATACATACATCTCTTCCTCCCATCTATGGATAAAATAGCAGGACAAACTCTGCGCTATAGCCTTGGTTGGCAATCAGTCTAGAAGAGGGAAAACTTTTAATTCAAACCACCTTTAACTTCTGAAAGGATGGATGGGGTAACCTCAAAATCTCCGTTGCAAAAGGAACCGGCAAGCCTTGTACTTTTCTGCCCTGAATGTCTCCATGAATCGCAATTGTGAGATGAAGGGGAATGGTGATTATAACGGCGGCGCAAAATGCACTAAATGAATAAATGAATGAATGACTATTATGCAAGATATTAGCTTGCTAGTTGCATGTAACCAGGCTCTGACCATGTGCCGAAAGGATAAGCTCTTAATACCTGAAACCCTTGAACACTGGTGGGTTGCCAATTGATCTACATCAGCATGTTTGCTTCGAAGAAGGAACTGACAATGTCGGCTTTCGGCTGCAGCTGTCTTCAATTTTTTTTTTGGTCTTGCCTTTTTCTTGTATCAGTTTGTTTTCAAAATTTATACCCAATCGTCTTGCATATTTATGGGTTTCTTTTGATATAGAATAAAGCTTCTTTCAGCGTGTTTGAGTGAATTAAAATCGCTCCACTAACCTCCTCAGCACGCTTGCCGATCAAATACGTACTGTGGTCGTTTTTTTTTTATATAGTGAAAACCTTTCCTTGAAAAGCCAGTTCCTTTTTTTTTAAACATTTCACTCAAGCAAGGCAATAAAGCCACTATGTCACAAGTGTGTCATTTAGTGTGTAAAATATGAGAAAAAGATAACATTGTTAGGGAGATGGAACAATAAAAGAACAATAATTAAAAGAGAACAATAGAGTTTTTTTTTGTTTTTGTTTTTGGAAGATCAAAGTTTACTATCCCTTGTTCTTACTAAATTAATACTGAAAGAATTATTTTTCGTAATCATTTCACTCCAGGCAAGGCAATAAAGTCACTATGATGCAAGAGACGAGTATTGAGAGTAAGTGAATTTGATAAAAAACGCATTTAAGGAGAGAAAACACTAAAAGTACATGAATTAAGAAGACAAAAGTCATCGGATTTAAATTTTTGAAGATCAAACCTGACTGCAAAGCAATACGCTGGAAGAGAGTTCCACAAGCGAGAAATGCTTACGGTTACATCAAGCCATATCGACTGTAAAATGATGAGCCAATCTAGTACTGCGTTTAAATTAAAAAAATATATATAGACACTGAAAAAGTGACTGAAATTGAAATCCTTTTCTTTTTAAGGATTTTGTAGTCTTGATGCCAAATCTGTTATGGATACAAGCCTCACTTGTCAGCATCCTAACATCTTCGGTAAGATTTCGATATTTCTTTCGATGAAGGATCTGAATCATATCTTTATTGTAATTTCTTAGAGCAACTTATTTCTGCACTGACATAACTTTTGGCATAGTTGAAACTATGCCTTTTACCCAATTTCCAGTGTATTCATTTTAAGCCAACTTCCTTCATTCTACATATAGCATATTTTGAAGTCTCGTCTTTTTTTTCTATTTTTTTTATTACAAACAGCATCTTCGTTTTTCTATGTTATATGCAATATGATATCACGCAATGGGTTCCACTAAGAGACTAGAAATTCAGTTTTTGATTTCTGCGTATTTTACTGCTTGAACATATCAGATTTTCTTTTCCTCGGGATATTTTTTTTTTTTTTTTGAAGTAGACATATTTTTATATTCACCGCCATTTTCTCCTGTATCTGTTACTTTGCTCTGCTGAGCGCTTGTTTTGTGTCTTTTGCAAGATTTTGTGTATCTTGTCATTTCCAGAACAAACTAAATAAAGTAACAGGACCCAAAGAGTGTGAGTTCAATACCCGGCTAGTCAGTGGATAACTTTCAGAGGGGAATTAACAGGAGATAACTGATAACTGACATCCATTAAACATGGCAAGAGAAACTTGAACAATCTGCCCCAGTGAGCGAAAAAAAGGGTTCAGTTCCACATTCCAAACAAATCAAGAAGGCCGGAGCGTTAAATGGCGGAAACGTAGTAATAAATATGGCGACAGAGATGAGGACAACAGTCCGAAAAATATAAGTAATGTACATAATACCTCATCTCAGAAATATAGACAGATACTGAAAGGCCGAAACGTTGTAATAATTATGGCGACAAATTTGAGGACAATAGTCCGAATAATATAAACAATGTACATAATACCTCATCTCCGAAATATAGACAGATAGTGAAAGGCCGAAACGCTGAGAAAAATATGGCGACACAGATGAGGACAATAGTCTGAATAATGTAAATAATATACATAATACCTCATCTCGGAAATATAGACAGATACTGAAAGGGCAAAACGTTGTGATAAATAAGTTGACAAAGATGAGGACAATAGTCCGAATAATGTAAACAATGTACATAATACCTCATCTCAGAAATATAGACAGGTAGTGAAAGGCACAGATGTTGTAATAAATATTGGCGACAAAGATCAGGACAATAGTCCGAATAATGTAAACAATGTACATAATACCTCATCTCAGAAGTATAGAGAGATACTGAAAGACCGAAACCTTGTAATAAATATAGCGACAAAGAATAGGACAATAGTTCGAATAATGTAAATAGTGTACATAATACCTCATCTCAGAAATATAGACAGATAGGGAAAGACCAAAACTTTGTAACAAATATGGCGACAAAGCTGAGGACAATAGTCCGAATAATGTAAATAGTGGACATAATACCTTATCTAAGAAATATAGACAGATACCGAAATGCCGAAACGTTGTGATAAATATGGCGACAAAGATGAGGACAATAGTCCGAATAATGTAAACAATGTACATAATACCTCATCCCAGAAATATAGACAGATACTGAAAGGCCGAAACTTTGTAATAACTATGGCGACAAAAATAAGGACAATAGTTCGAATAATGTAAATAGCGTACATAATACCTAATCTCAGAAATATAGACAGATACTGAAAGGCGCAAACGTTGTAATAAATATGGCGATTAAGATGAGGACAATAGTCCGAAAAATGTAAACAATGTACATAATACCTCATCTCAGAAATATAGACAGATACTGAAAGGCCGAGACATTGTAATAAACATGGCGATAAAGATGAGGACAATAGTCCGAATAATGTAAATAGTGGACATAATATCTCGTCTCGGAAATATAGACAGATACTGAAGGGCCGAAACATTGTAATATATATGGCGACTAAGACGAGGACAATAGTCCGAATAATGTAAACAATGTATATAATACCTCATCTCAGAAATATAGACAGATACTGAAAGACCGAAACGTTGTAATAAATATGGCGACAAAGATTAGGACAATATTCCGGATAATGTAAATAGTGGACATAATAACTCAGCTTTGAAATATAGACACAGACTAACAGACCGAAACGTTGTAATAAATATGGCGACAAAGATGAGGACAATAGTCCGAATAATGTAAATAATTTACATAATATCTCATATGAGAAATATAGACAGATACTGAAAGACCGAAAAGTTGTTATAAATATGGCGACAAAGATAAGGACAATAGTCCGAATAATGTAAATATTGGAAATAATAACTCATCTCAGAAATATAGACAGACAATGAAAGACCGAAACGTTGTAATAATTATGGCGACAAAGATGAGAACAATTGTCCGTATAATGTAAATAGTGGTCATAATACCTAATCTTAGAAATATAGACAGATAATGAAAGGCCAAGACGTTGTAATAAATATGGCGACAAAGATGAGGACAATAGTCCGAAAAATGTAAACAATGTACATAATACGTCATCTCAGAAATATTGACAGATACTGAATGGCCGCAACGTTGTAATAAATATGGCGACAAAGATTAGGACAATAGTCCGGGCAATGTAAATAGTGGTCATAATAACTAATCTCAGAAATATAGACAGATACTGAAAGGCGGAGACGTTGTAATAAATATGGCGATGAAGATGAGGACAATAGTCCGAAAAATGAATACAATGTACATAATACCTCATCTCAGAAATATAGAAAGATACTGAAAGACCGAGACTTTGTAATAAATATGGCGACAAAGATGTGGACAATAGTCCGAAAAATGTAAACAATGTACATAATACCTCATCTCAGAAATATAGACAGATACTGAAAGACCGAAACGTTGTAATAAATATGGCGACAAAGATGAGGACACTAGTCCGAATAATGTAAATAGTATACATAATACCTCATCTCAGAAATATAAACAGATACTGAAAGGCCGAAACGTTGTAACAAATATGGCGACAAAGATGAGGACAATAGTCCGAATAATGTAAATAGTGGACATAATATCTCGTCTCGGAAATATAGACAGATACTTAAAGACCGAAACGTTGTAATAAATATGGCGTCAAAGATGAGGACAATAGTCCGAATTATGTAAATTGTCGGCATAAAAACTCATCTCAGAAATATAGACAGATACTGAAAGACCGAAACGTTGTTATAAATATGGCGACAAAGATGAGGACAATAGTCCGAATAATGTAAATATTAGACATAATAACTCATCTCAGAAATATAGACAGACAATGAAAGACCGAAACGTTGTAATAATTATGGCGACAAAGATGAGAACAATTGTCCGTATAATGTAAATAGTGGTCATAATACCTAATCTTAGAAATATAGACAGATAATGAAAGGCCAAGAGGTTGTAATAAATATGGCGACAAAGATGTGGACAATAGTCCGAAAAATGTAAACAATGTACATAATACCTCATCTCAGAAATATAGACAGATACTGAAAGACCGAAACGTTGTAATAAATATGGCGACAAAGATGAGGACACTAGTCCGAATAATGTAAATAGTATACATAATAACTCATCTCAGAAATATAAACAGATACTGAAAGGCCGAAACGTTGTAACAAATATGGCGACAAAGATGAGGACAATAGTCCGAATAATGTAAATAGTGGACATAATATCTCGTCTCGGTAATATAGACAGATACTTAAAGACCGAAACGTTGTAATAAATATGGCGTCAAAGAGGAGGACAATATTCCGAATTATGTAAATTGTCGGCATAATAACTCATCTCAGAAATATAGACAGATACTGAAAGACCGAAACGTTGTTATAAATATGGCGACAAAGATGAGGACAATAGTCCGAATAATGTAAATATTAGACATAATAACTCATCTCAGAAATATAGACAGACAATGAAAGACCGAAACGTTGTAATAATTATGGCGACAAAGATGAGAACAATTGTCCGTATAATGTAAATAGTGGTCATAATACCTAATCTTAGAAATATAGACAGATAATGAAAGGCCAAGACGTTGTAATAAATATGGCGACAAAGATGAGGACAATAGTCCGAAAAATGTAAACAATGTACATAATACGTCATCTCAGAAATATTGACAGATACTGAAGGGCCGCAACGTTGTAATAAATATGGCGACAAAGATGAGGACAATAGTCCGGATAATGGAAATATTGGACATAATAACTCATCTTTGAAATATAGACAGTTACTTTCTTTCTATTTTTGTCTTTTCTTCCTATTTTCTTTCATTTTTCATTTTTTTTTCTTTATCCTTTCGCTACCTTTTTCTGTTTCTTTTTTCTTACTTTTCTTTCTTTCCTTGTTTCTTTTTCTGTTTAATTTTCCCTCTTTCTTGAATTACTTCTTTGCTAGCCATTGCTGAAAACTGAGCAATGTCACTTGAAATATCCTGTCTAATGTAGAAGTTCTATCGTGTTCTAAAGGAATGAATATGAAAAGAAATAAACATGGCGTCCATCATTCAACAAAAGAATCATATCAAAACATAAATTAAACCCGAAAAATATACAAATAAAATGTCCAAATCACAACCTACATCTATTGTATCCTTTGCAAGGTGATCAGTAGGAAAGAAAACCTGTGAAGACCAAAATGTTCCATCAAAGTCTTAAATGCTGCTTCGTTCGCCTGGCTTCTCTTGAAATTCGCAGAATCTTTCACAAATCGAATGGCTTCCCATTCACTGAAAAATCCAAAAAGTCGTTCAATCTTCTCCTGATGCAGGGTTAAACTTCTTTTATTTTATTTTTTATAGCTTATTTTTTCCCCTATTTATTTCTCTGTTAAAGAAACTTTTCTTGCATAAAGTGGACGTTGGAATAAGACTTGCCAATAAGTCGACATTGACGCCATTTTTTTAAAATTTTATATAATTACTTTTATGTTTTGTCGTTTTCTTCTTTTTATTTTTCAATCTTGTTATTCTACTTTACATTATTAAACTTTGGACTAATGTTCTCATCTCTTGGTATTATCACAAACTTTCGGTTGATGTAATCTCCGACATTTTTCAGGTATCTGTTGATTTGAGTAAGCCTTCATGTAATTCTGTACTGAACATTTTGCCTAATCCACCGTCCATGGCTAGGGATATCTGCTGTTTTTTATAGCATTTTTCAGTTATTGATCCCCCTGTTTATCATCCACAATCTCCATCTCATCCTTCTTTGAAACGAGGTAACCGTTTGTAACTTTTCAGAGAATTAATTCCGGAACCATTTTTCAAACCAAGTTTTACCTTGAGTTTTGCATTTCCACTTGTTTCATTTTTTCTTCAGGATACATGCTGCTCTAAGAGGGATTTTTAAACTTAGACTCGAAATTCATTCAAGCGGAAATGAAGTAAATTCATCTATTTTTAAATTGTTATTTAAATATCGATTACCCAAACAGTTGAAGAATGGTGTATCAGAATTCTTTGTTTTTTGGTTAGTTTAGCGGCATATCTACATTTTTGGGGTCATTTAATACCGAAATTTAATTTTCTTGCAAGCATTAGTCATTTCTTTTACAAAACGAATGTCTGCTATTTTTTCTTTTCCAAAAATGTAATTTTTGTTTACTATGAAAATGTATTGCTGGTAATTTTTACTAATCTAATTTTATATTATCCTATTTTGACTGCATTTTGGGTGTTCGTTATTTGCCAAAAGCTGGGACCCTAACAGAGGCCACCACCCTGGGTCAGGGGGAATCAGGGAACAACAGCAATTAAGAGGTTGTCCAATGCTCCTCAATACCTCCCGATCAGAGGACTTTCTGCCGGATGTTGTTCATCATCATACCCAGGACGCACCTGACCAGGGATTGAACTCAACATTTACTATGTCACCTAATGAAGGACCTAATACTTTTATCTACTAGCAAATAATTTTGATAATAACAACTAAGATGTGGACATTAGACCAAATGTAAATAACTCCTGATTCGATAAATTAACTTTACATCTCAATCGGAAGAAATTGTTATATTTACAAATAAAGACAAAATGAAAGATAAACTCAATAAAACAAAACAGACTTAAGTATTTTAATAATTTAATTGATATTCAGGCATTTATATCCGTTAAAATAACCTCATATTTGCATGTAACGATTTGTGATAAGCGTTTTCACATGAAATAGTTACCATTTTTAGAACGTTGCAACATAATCAGATGACAATGTATAGTATCAATATATATGAAGTAAAACTAAAAGAAGCGTTAATTAAATAGTAAATGAAATCCGGAAGAAAAGACAATCTAGTAACTTTAAGACAGGAAGCATGATGATCAACCAGAGGTAGTCTATGATGTGTGCTACATATCGGGATCGTTAATACTAAAGTCAATAGTTTCGAGAATCGAAGTGATATTTATGGAATTTGAGGGTTTGGTTTGGTTTGGTTTAGTTTGTTTTGCAGAATATCAACCTCAATGGGTTATTTAATGCCGACAACATTTTTAGGATAGATTCGTATGAATAGAATATGTATTCTTTGGTTTAGATTGGTTTGGTTTATTTTGTTTTACGGCATATCAACCTCAATGGGTTATTTAATGCCGACATTTTTAGGATAGATTCGTATGAATAGAATATGTATTCTTTGGTTTAGATTGGTTTGGTTTATTTTTTAGTCTGTTTTGCGAAATATCAACCTCAATGGGTTATTTAATGCCGACAATATTTTTTATTGCTGGTAATTTTTTTTTCAAAAATGTATTGCTGGTAATAATTTATCTTCAAAAACTTATTGCTGGTGATAATTTTTACAAAGTATTTCTGGTATTAAAACCTATTTTTTACACTTTCATAGTGTTTTTACCTCATTTTGGGTGGGTAACTATTTACCCATAGCTGGGACCCTTACATGTGCTATCACCCCAGGTCAGGGTGGACCTGGGAACGCCAGCAAATGAGGTGGTTCCACACTCCTCGAAACCTCTTGATCAGAGGCCTTGCTGTTGGATGCAGTTTATCGTCTTACCCAGGACGCGGATGCTTTTTATAGGCTTACCCAGGGCGCTTGTGAACTTGAGGGAATAGTAATTGCGATTTTAATCTCTGGGTCTGGTAGTAAAAATTCAGCTCAACGGAGAGACATTTTAAATGAGAATTACTAAATAGAGAAAACATTGGCAGTAGAACGAAAATAACTTACCCTCGTTTATTTGATATATTTTTATATATTTTTATTATTCAAGTTGATTTATTTTTTCATACCTTATTTATTGTTATCAACTTTTGGTTTGATACAAACTAGTTCAGTTGTTCCCAAACGTTGCGTCACACTTCATAAGTGCGGCGGAAGAGGATAGCAGCTGAGGCGGAATGATTGAAAGCCAATCAAAGATTTAGAAAGTTTCAAAATATTCTTATGCCAAAAATAAATATGATTTCAATATTTAAATCAATATTATGGATTACTTGTAATTGCAAGTCCCACTATAAATAGTAATAAATAATCATTGTGATATTTTGGAATTATATCAAATATCAAGAATATAGCAACTAGGGTCCTCAAATTGGAGGAGAGAGTTATCAATATTAATATTTTAACTTCGAATCCGGAGTTATCTCCTTTTAACCCTCTCTCTGGACCTTCTTTGGCGTGGGGCTGCTTGCGCATCTTCAATTCTGGATTTTCAGTTTTGAAAAATATTATAAACCAAAAAAAGAGAAAGGCTTCTTTGTATCGATGAAGAGATAAGAGATTGTTTATTTCAAATTAGGCCCAATATAAAGGAAATTACCCGTCAAAAACAAGCTGATACCTTTCATTTAATCTGTGTACTTTAATCATATTTACGTAATGTGTGTTATACATTGTAGTTAACGCACTGTTTGTCGTTGTTTTGTTTGTTTTTTGTTTTTTTTTAATGTACTTTTCATCACACAAAATTTGGTGAGGTGCAAGAAAATTTCATTCCAAAAATGCGGCCCTGAGAAAAGAAAAAGTTTAGGAATCACTGCACCAGTTGATTACAATGTTATATGTCACACTAAAACTTTCTTTAAAATTACTTTTTTCCGATACCTGATTTTTACTAAATTGTTTAGCCAAACATTTGTCTTCTTGTGATATATTTTTCTCGGTGTTATCTTTCATCTAATCGACTGCTTTTCTCTTCTCATAAGCCGCTATCCAAAACACTTTGTTCAATTTTTTACGCTGCAAATGTAAAACGTTAATTTACTTATTTAAGCAATTGTGTAATGATTTTATCAACACTACTACAATTACAACAACGAATAATAATAAGAAGAAGAAAAAGAAGAAGAGGAAAAAGAAGAAGAAAAAGAAAAAGAAGAAAAAGAAGAAGAAGAAAAAGAAGAAAAAAGAAAAAGAAGAAAAAGAAGAAGAAAGAGAAGAAAAAGAAGAAGAAAAAGAAAAAGAAGAAGAAGAAGAAGAAGAAAGAGAAGAAGAAAAAAAAACAAGAAGAAGAAAAAAAAGAAGAAGAAAAAATATAAAAATCGTTCTCACGAGTACAGCCCACACCTTACAAGAGGCTATATCTATGTAAAATATATGTTTTTGTTTGTTTGGGTTCTTTTTTCTAATTGCTCAGTGGAAAATGTCATGATGCCTTTTGCGAACATAGGTCTTTGGTCGGGAACCAGAAACAAATGAGTACACAGAAATCAAAGGAAATAAAATCATAATAATATAACTGAAAAATACGTAAAGATTAAAAGAATTATACGCGATTTTGAGTTCAAGTAAGCAAAACGTCTTCCAAAAAACACTAAATAACAAGAGCTACACTCTTCAATAAATGAAAATCTGAAGTGATTTATGTGGTTAACCGACTCGAGTAATAAATTCAATAGATTTATCAAACATCTGGCTTTATTGAGCGTTTTGATGCAAAATTCTTGAGTCGGTAACCAGATAAGTCGCTTGAACATTTTATTATTATTATTATTATTATTATTATTATTATTATTATTAATAATAATAATAATAATAATTGTATTCACAAGTAGAGCTCACACATTATGAAGAGCTTTATCTAAGTAAAATGTATATGATGTTAATTTTATTTTGATTTTTTTTTTTCTTTTTTAAAAAAAAAATGATCATTGGAAAATGACATGAAGTCTTTTCTACCGTAGGTCTCTGCTTGGAACCCGGAAGGTATTGTGTATGCAACAGAAATCCAATTAATCTAAGTAATTGAACGAACATAGCATTTTATTTTACTCAAATAGCTTCGTAAAGTTTTTAGTGATATTAATAACATTAATAGACAGGCTTAAATGCTTTCCATATTTAAATAGTTGGTTACACTTAAAATGAATAATTTCAAGTCATTAAAACTAATATTTTAGCCTTCATAATATTAATATTTCTCATAAGAAATATGTCCTCGGGCAAATGTAGACGTTTATTTTCATATTCACTTAAAAGTGTCTGTGTTAAATTGATCCAAACAAAGATACCGTCACACGTCTGTAGACAAAATTTATAAATGGTTTCTATACGCGAGTTCACTCACAAAAAAAAAACAAAACAAAAGTAAACATTTCAGAAACGAATATAATTAACTCAAAACCTATTCACATTTCATTGCCTGTCAAATTTAGAGGTACTCTATCCTAGGAATATTAATGCTAAAACATTTTCTTACAATAATTCACTTTAATACAGATTCTGATATTGAACATGAGAACAGATGTACAGCATTTTGAGTTTCATCTGACATTTCTGATGCTGCTTCATCTCCTCTTAGTATTTAGCTTGGATAGAAGTTTCCCTGTCAAAATATATAAAGATTGTGATTCACGTCAGAAATTTCCAGAGGATCTGAATCAAATTTAATGTAAATAAGGAACCTTTTAGTCTCAGAAAAAGAGCGGCGCTATATCCAGCCTAATTCGTTACCTGGTCCTCACCGAGACCCGTTGGTAGGACGAAACGGCTGTCCAGTGCTTTCTGCTTAATTATATATATATATATATATATATATATATATATATATATATATATATATATATATATATATATATATATATATTTCGGAAGTCCTTAATAAGCAGTGAACATTTCTCATCTTAAATTGCATAAATATGTTACTTCACCATTAGAAAAATGTCACTATCAGCCTCGTTCCTTATATTTTAATGGTAAAATCCATAAATCACTTAACCCTCCCTTTTCTTGTTAACGAAGTATATTATTTGTTTAAGACGCTTTTAGATAGACAAATCGGTAGAAAGAGAGATTGAAGACAGAAATAGTGTCCTGTTTGCGTATTTGTGTGTGTGAGAGAGAGAGAGAGAGGAACTAAATGTGCGATCATGAGTTTTGTGATGTCAACACTCGTTGTCACTTTCGTAATGCACATTGTAGTAGAGACTTTGTAATTGCAGATTCAACTATAGTACACCGTTGAACAATACTGATGTCAGACGCCTTCGAATACCACTCGCACTAATAGTACTTACTCCATAATACTCGCTCGAATCATAATCACCGTATAGTGATCAAAATAGAGAAATAGTATAGAGAATAGAATATGGAATAGCGATCAGTATAGTAATAGAGGATAGACTAGAAACACACCATGTTACATTCATGAAATCGAAACGCCCTCATTTCCCTATATTCAAACGTTAAAGATTTTTCTGATGTCAACGAACACTCGTTACCACTTTTGTGATATCAACGAATACTCGTTGTCACCTTCGTAATATTCGCTGTAGTAGAGACTTTGTAATCGCAGATACAACTACAGGACGCCGTTGAACAATACTGGTGCCAGACGCCTTCGAATGACACTGGTACTAATAGTACTTACTCGATAATACTCGCTCGAATAGTAATCCGTATAGTGATCAAGATAGAGGAATATTATATAGATGGCAGATCAGTTAGACGTCACGCTACTTTCCATATATATGAGTTTCCTCTATAGTCACATGGTCTGCTTAATTCAATAATGGATCGCCTGTGTTTGCTCACTAGCGAACTATGTTAAATCTAAAGCGTCGAGACTGACACTTTATTCTCATATAACAATGACGATATAACCCTTGCATCTGTATTTTTTTTATGAGCCGATGCAAATTATTTGTTTTGCATATTATTGTATTGACATCGTTTTCTTCATTTGTATATTGCTACGAACAGAATCTCGGATTTTTGTTTCGTTTAATACCTTCTCTTATTATGCGTCCTGGGTAAGACGTTAAACTAAGTCCAGCAGCAAGGCCTCTGATGAGGAAGTTTTGAGGAGCGTTGAACCACCTCTTCATTGCTGGTGTTCGCAGCTCTACCCTGAACCGGGGGGTAGCACCTGTTAGGGGTCCCAGCTATGTGTAAATACTTAACTTTTGCCAGCAATAATTTTTTGAAAAAAAAAATATTACCAACAATAAAATTATGAAGAAAATATATTAGCAAAAACAGATTTTTGACAGAACAAAATAATACCAGTAAAAAAAATTTTTGTCAATAATTAAAAAACTCATTAATGTGCCGTAAAACAAAATAAACCAAACCAATCTAAACCAAAGAATACATACACTATTCATACGAATCTATCCTAAAAATATTGTCAGCATTGAATAAACCATTCAGGTTGATATGCCGTAAAAAAATAAATCAAACCAATCTAGACCAAAGAATACATATTCTCTTCGTATGAATCTATCCTAAAAATGTTGTCGGTATTAAATAACCCAGGGAGGTTGATATGCCGTAAAACAAAATAAACCAAACCAATCTAAACCAAAGATTACATACTCTATTCATACGAATCTATCCTAAAAATGTTGTCGGCATTAAATAACCCATTGAGGTTAATATGTCGTAAAACAAAAAAAAAACAATCTAAACCAGAGAATACATATTCTATTCATAGGATACTATCCTAAAATGTTGTCGGCATAGAATAACACATTGAAGTTGATATGCCGTAAAACAAATGAAAGCAAACCAATCTAAACCAAAGAATATATACTATATTCATACGAATCCATCCTAAAAATATTGTCGGCATTGAATAACTCATTGAGGTTGATATGCCGTAGAACAAAATAAGTCTAATTAATCTAAACCAGAGAATACGTACTCTATTCATACGAATCTATCCTACAAACGGTGTCGGTATTAAATTACCCATTGAGGTTGCTATGTCGTAAAACAAAATAAACCAATCTAAACCAAAGAATACATACTCTATTCATACGAACCTATCCTAAAAATGTTTTCGGCATTGAATAAACCATTGAGGTTGATATGCCGTAAACCAAATAAGACCAAACCAATCTAAACCAAAGAATACATACTCTGTTCATACGAATCTATCCTAAAAATATTGTCGGCATTAAATAACCCATTCAGGTATATATTCCGTAAAACAAAATAAATCAAACCAATCTAAACCAAAGAATACATTTTCTATTCATACGAATCTATCCTAAAAATACTGTCGGCATTAAATAACATTTTTGAGGTTGATATGCCGTAAAAAAATAAATCAAACCAATCTAAACCAAAGAATACATATACTATTCGTATGAATCTATCCTAAAGATGTTGTCGGCATTAAATAATCCTTTGAGCTTGAAATGCCGTAAAACAAAATAAACCAAACCAATCTAAACAAAAGAATACATACTCTATTCATACGAATCTATCCTAAAAATGTTGTCGGCCTTAAATAACCCATTTAGTTTGATTTGTCGTAAAACAAAATAAACCAATCTAAACCAAAGAATACATACTCTATTCATACGAACCTATACTAAAAATTTAATCGGCATTGAATAACCCATTGAGATTTATATGCCGTAAACCAAATAAAACCAAACCAATCTAAATCAAAGAATTCATACTCTATTCATACGAATCTATCCTAAAATTGTTGTCGGTATTAAATAACCCATTGAGGTTGATATGCCGTAAAACAAAATAAACCAAACCAATCTAAACCAAAGAATACATACTCTATTCATACGAATCTATCCTAAAATTGTTGTCAACATTAAATAACACTTTGAAGTTGATATGTCTTTAAACAAAATAAGTCAAAAATAATCTAAACCAGAGAATACATACTCTATTCATAGGAATCTATCCTAAAAATGTTGTCGGCATTGAATAACTCATTGAGGTTGATATGCCGTAAAACAAATTAAATCAAACCAATCTAAACCAAAGAATACATATTCTATTCATACGAATCTATCCTAAAAATGTTATCGGTATTAAATAACCCATTGAGGTTGATATGCCGTAAAGCAAAATAAAGCAAACCATTCTAAACCAAATAATACATACTCTATTCATACGAATCTATCCTAAAAATATTATCGGTATTAAATAACCCTTTGAGTTTGATATGCCGTAAAAAAATGAATCAAACCAATCTAAACCAAAGAATACATATTCTATTCGTATGAATCTATCCAAAAATGTTGTCGGTATTAAATAACCCATTGAGGTTGATATGCCGTAAAACAAAATAAACCAAACCAAACCAAACCTTCTCTTATTTTGTATTTTCTTTTAGATAATCGTAATGTTATGTTTTTTGAACAGTCAGTAAGTGATGGTCAGGTTACCCTTGTTTCTCACGTCTTCCCTTACCGCGTGAAGATTTAACCGCAAACGACCTGACCCTGAACACGCAATTAGGTCTAATAATTTTATGGCTTACAGGCATATGTACTTTTCTATCTATCAATCCTCCTATATAGCAGGGATTGTTGGATAATTTGGTCACAGATGAAGAGAAATCTAGGGGATGACAGAAATGCGTTTCTACCTAAGGATGCTGAAAATACCATGGACGAAGCGTGTCAGCAATGAAGAAGTCTCAAGGAAAATGCAAACGGAAAAGGACACTTATACTCAGAATCCGAATTGGACAGCTGTAATTTCTTGGATTAATAATAGAGAAAGGAGGGCTTAGAGAATTTGACACTCACCGAACATATCGAAGGGAAAGCGGATGAGGCTAGACACTGAACCGACTGAGTGACCAGCTTGTTTGAATGGATGACAGAACATCGCTGACCAAAAGATTAAGCGATACAAGGAATAGGAAGTTGTAAAGAACCATGATCGGCAACGTCCTGAATGGACACGGCACTTAGCAGAAAAATTGAAATTTTATTTCGACTTCGATAATTTTACTGATTTCACATTTAGCAAATTTTAGCAGAAACAAAGGCATAATTTTTATCTAAAATTGTTGGATCTTTGAAAAAATATCTTTTGTAAATTATGCAAAATCGTTTAATAAAGTAGTTCACAAAGAACTGTTTGAACGGCAAGCTTGATTTATTACTAAGGATACTATTAGTTCTCGCTGTTTTCCAACAGATGGTGTTTCTAGAACCTCGTGTAGCTTCAGATGGTAACGCATCTATAAGGAAGTCCTATAAGCAAGCTTGAAATTAAGTGTATGACATTCGCCAAAGAGTAAGTAACTTTGTTTTTCGTAGCGTTAAACATGTCGGATTTCGTGCCAAATATAGTTTATTTGCGGGTAGTTTTACTGCAACACTTAAATAGGAACTCCTACCCAACCCGACTTTTTCACCAGACATTGCCCCCACCCGATCGATGGCAGATGGCCTGGCTGAGCAGCACTTTCATTCTTATGAAGATACCAAAGAATGGGTCGACTCGTGGTTAGTTTCAAAAGACATGTCGTTTTTTTTTGTTTTTTTTTTTTCGACGTAGAATTCAAATACTGCCGGAAAGATGGGGAAAAGTAGTGGCTAGCGATGGACAATACTTTGTATGACATATTTCTTACTAATTTTTATAAATAAAAGATTACTTTTCATGAATAATCAGTGAGAAGTTATTCAAGATCCTAATATATTTGAGTCCAAAGGTGGATATATTTCCAGGTTTAATTTTTTCTATGTGTTGCATCCCTACAGGACGTGGGCGATCATCGCTCTCTTGAAGTTTCTATCCCTAGTGTCCCTATTATTCTCCACTTGATAAGGATCCCAACCTACGTTCCGCCATCCATTCAGACAAGCCCGTCAGATCGGTGACTCGCTGTCTTAACGAGAGATCGCCATCGACTACAATTGATGCGTTAGAGTCGAGCATTGAAGAAAAAATGGCAACTACACGAGCAGAGACATGACTAACAGATTTTGCAATATGACAACGCTAGTCCACATGTTGCAAAACGGGTGAAAACCTACTTGGAAACGCTTAAATAGGAAGTCTTAACCTACCCACTGTATTCATTAGACATCGCCCCGTCCGATAATCACTTGTTCCCATCGTTGGCACTGCAGAACTTTCATTCGTATGAAGATGCCAAAAAATGGTTGGACTCGTGGTTAGCCTCAAAAGACGAGTCGTTTTTTTTTTCCGGCGTGGAATTCAAATGCTGCCATAAAGATGGGGAAAAGTAGTTGCCAACGATGGACAATATTTTCAGTGACATCTTTCTTACTAATTTTTGTAAATAAAACATTACTTTTCATGAAAAATCAGCGAGAACTTATTCAAGGTCCTAATAGAATGAAACAGAACTTAAAATTTGATCAAAGTTCTTGTGTACAGAGAGAAAATAAATTCAATAAACAAAAATAGAAATGGGCAAGGCAAGGATGAGTCTTCTCGCCAGATTTATTCAACAATAACAGTGAAGTAATCGCGAGAAAATTAAAAGTGTTTCCAGGATTCTTTACTGGTGGCGACAATCTTAACAAGATATGCAGCTGACAGTGTTGACAGCAGACAGGGAAAGCTACTTGCAACAAATTCAAAGTAAAGCAAGAAGAAAGGACTAACTATCAACTGTAAAAAGGCAGAATGCAGGGTTGTCAGCGAAATGAACAGCCCAACATGCGAATTACACATTGGAGACTCTTAAATCAAGCAACTACAACAATTTTAATATCTAAGAAGTGTGATAACAGAGGCGCATTGGGATAGCGAAAGATGTCTTCTAAAAGCAATGCATAGTATTAAGAAACAGAAATATTTCGTTATAACAAAGAAAAAATAATAAATTGTTATGCAATATTGCTCTTTCTATATAATGGTGCAGCTTAGATGTTTTACAGGACCGAAAGTATGGGGCTCCCAGTGAAGATCGAACTATATTTCAGTCGAAACGTGTCTAGCGAAATAAGTTTGTTAAACGTTATGCTACGTCCAGGTGCCCTTTTTATAGTAGTGAATGATGGACAACCTCATCGCAGATGAAGAAGAGACCTAAGCCAACAGAAATATGGTTCGCCTGAAGGATGCTGAGAATATTATATAATGAACATGTGAGAAATGACAAAGTCTCAGGGGAAAATTGAAACAAAATGGACACTCATATTCGCATTAAAAAAAGAATAGTTGAATTTATTTGCCACATAATGAGAAATGAGGGGTTAGAACAGTGAAATCTAGTAGCACGCAGATATCTCTCTCGAGTGAGACCCCCATACAGGAGAACATGACTAAAGACTGTGTGTACGCTATCCCGTGAAGCTGCGGAAAGGAATATAAAGGAGAGACAAGACGCCCCCTCAAGGTAAGGCTTCAAGAACACCAGAAAGCTGTAACGCGAGGGGAAGTAGAAAAATCAGGCGTGGCTGACCACATGTGGAGAGAGAAGGGAGATCACCGTCCCCTGTGGGATCATGTTGAGATCATAGACAGGGAACACCATTCGAAAATTCGTAAACTTAAGGAATCAGCACATATGCAAGGCCACAAAAATTTCCTGAGCCGCCCAAGCATAGAAATAAATACAGTATGGGAACCAGTAATAAGGAGTGCCAGAGAAAAGCAATGATAACAAAGTTGCAATATGAGCTCTGCTAAAAACATGTAATGATAACAGCAAAATTGCAACATGAGCACTGGTAAAAATGTTTGCTGAAAACATTAGGTTTACAATACCCAGAAATTCATATCTCAAATACACATGGCACAGTAGATAAAGGTGTTGGTTAGATCCCGTGACAAACCCAAAGAGTGTGAGTTCAATACCCGGTTTAGGCAGTGGAGAACTTTCAGAGGGAAAATTAGCATGAGATAACTGATAACTGACATCCATCAAACATGGCACGTGGAACTAGAACAGTCTACCCCAGGGATCGAAATAAAGGGTTCAGTTCGAAATTCCAACCACCTGAAGAAGGCCGGAGCATACAACGGCCGAAACGTTGTGACAAATATGGCGACAAAGATGAGGCCGATAGTCCGCATAATGTAAATACTGTACATAATACCTCATCTCAGAAATATAGAGAGACTCTACTTAAAGTTCTATGTCTATAAAATATTAGATTGGTGCAAAAAGAATGTCGTTTTCTCACATATGTCAATATGTGAAAAAACGACATTATTTTTGCACCAACCTAATAGATTTTTCTGGAAAATATTTCTGTGAACATTAAATATAATGCTTAAGTGCACACATTTCTTTTTTCCCATTTTTGAATGTGTAGTAAAATTTTGGGACTTTAATATTGTACTTGATATCCATAAGTAAAATTATGTAAGTTTTTTTTTGTATAATTGTTTCATTTCCTGAAGACAAATGGCATTTCAAGGTAGTTATCGTAGGGAATCTTATTACATATCGCTTTTTTTATTTTATTTTAGTTTTCATTTTTGAATGTGTAGGAAAATCCTGCGACTTTAATATTGTACTTGATGCCCGTAAGTAAAATTCTTTCCAGTTTATTTCTTCGTTTTTTTTTTTTGTTTTTGTTTTGTTTTTTATCAAATTATAGAATTTTCAGAAATTATTTTTGTTATTTAACATTAGATCAAAGACAGTAAGACAAGGGTCATGTAAATGTTGATAAAAATGTCCAGTCCTACGGTAATGCTTTTGATTTACAGCACATTGCAGGTCACTATATACGTGAGAAGTGCAAACATAGCCGCGAGGATAATAAATCATTTAGTTTTCGATTTAGGAATGAAAATATTCCTTTGAAAAGAAGCGAGTGTATTCTTCGATAACGACTTTATTTTCAAATAATATTGGTGCATTTTATCCGCCAAAATTTTGAAGTGATCGCTAAAACAGATCGATAGAAAAAAAATATACAGATATATATCAACACAGCGAAAGATCAAGAGGGAATGAAAATAAACATTTCCCACAGTTCATATGTTTACAGTTCATAATCTAAAGCGAGGAAAAATGCAATCGGCGAACCGAGTTCCAAATTGAGTCCTAATCTGTGAGATTCGAAGAAAAGGCAGGTATACATTTTGTTAACTAGCAGTTATATTTTAAATTGTTTTATATACTGAATCGTACATGGCAGCCAGTCTAGAAGAATAACGATTCTGAATTCGAAATCGTGGAGAATACAAACAGAAATCACTCTGCTAAGTTTCTAAAATGGCCATGACAACTTACAGATAATAAAGAAAAAAAGATTCGAATCTCAGACGATTGCTTACCTACTGAATACGCATTACACTTTTTTTAATGTCCTGTTAGCTCTCACAGGGCATTGTTACAGTAGTTCATATCAAAAAAGCTCTCTAAAATACTTTCCTATTTTCTGCCCTTGGGAAAGACAGGAATCCGCCTCTTCATGCCTGCTGAAGTAAAATTTAAATCTACATCTGGTTGTGAGGTTATTGACAAGATGTGTTTAAATTCCAGCCCCATCTTCAGCGCCTATAATTTTTGCCCTTGAAAAAAGCAATAATCCATCTCTTCTCTACTTCACCATCAAGCTAATGTTTAAATATTAGGGTAGACTAAACTTTATAGCCTTGGATGGGAGCCATTACAGGAAAATAAATATTCTGCACTCAAAACCGAGTAGAAGGCGAATACTAATTTTCCAAGAACCCATGACAATACCCAGATTATGAACAAAAAGAGTGCACGGAATGCCATCATGTCCTACGCTCTGAAGACAAATAGCATTTTAAAAAATGTCAAGTACTTATCGCAAGGGGCGAAGTTACAACAAGCATTCCAAAAAATATTAATTTCTAATCTTCCTTTTCTTTCATTTAGCCCTAAAAGTTAAATAGTAGCCGTAAATTGGTTGTGTATAAATGGATGACAGCCAGTAGATGAGAAGGACTCGAAATTCAAAATTGTGGAGAATGCAGCAGGAAACCGTCCAATTCTTTCTCTCAAGAAGTGATGGCAATTCTGTGATAATAAACAAGCAGCATCTGTGGCGATCTATAATCGCCTACCCCCTGAAAGGACCCGGTATTAAAAAAAGATTCTTACAGCCATCTTTTTTTATGTAGAAAAGGCCACAATATTTCCTTTTAGTGTCTATACAAACTCACCCTCAAAATAAATTTGCGTGAACAATAAATGACAGAATCGAAAAGAGAGATGGTAAAGCCAGAAATTGGCTTGCATCAGATTCGTATATTTTAATCGCTTCCGAGCCAAAGCATTTCGTAATATTTTATTGCGTTCTTCATGAACATTGTGATGCAATGGTTATCGGCACCGAGTGAGAAATCATAGAAGTTAGTTCGAATTCCAGCTTGGTAAGTTATATTTACTTACGCGCAAATACATATGAGAAAGTTATGAATCCACTTCTTCTTCCACCTCACCCCCACCAGGTATGGGTTAATCACTAAGTCTTGTGTCACCAAAACCATTATTGTCTCTAAATATAAAATAAAATTGTGTACAAAATAGTTAGATTTCGGCTTTAAATAACCCATAGAGATATTGATATGTCGTTGAAACCAAAAGGACCAACCAACATGAAATCAATCTTAGTTTATATTAAAATGAAACCACATTATGAAGTATTTTAAAAAAGTTCCCTGACTTTCCTCCGCTTGGTTAATATTATGTTTCTAACTAGTATTGGGAGATTCGTATAGATATTACATTCCCAATTTAATTAATTTTATTACCTAGGATGCTAATTGATTTGTGAGCATTCTATTTTCTTGCACAGTTCTTGGCGAATTACTCTTCCATTCCAGTCATGTTGATTACAGATATTTTCTTATGCTTCTCTTTATATGATTAACTCACTTTTCTCCTTCCCTAAACATGAGAAATCTACTATTATTATTTGAACACATTTAATTCCCAAGCCAGTCGTACCTAGTGACTGACTACAAATCAAGTGTCCAAAAACCACTCCAATACCAAAGAACTATCCTCTGTATCATTCAGTATCAATCTCTCACCTCCTCCAGCTAGGGGTTGAATAGTAGGACAAACTGTTTCCTATAGCCTTGATTGGCAACAAGTCTACTGCGGGAAAATCTTCTACCGAGTCAGTCTTGATTTAAAAAAGACATGTTCTCCCTCGAGCTTATCATATAAGTATACTTTACTTCAGTAAATGACTGACATGTGAGCTTGCTCTAACAGTGCAGTAAAGAAAACAGGTTTGTTATACTGAATACCAGATTGATTTCTTCATCAAGGTACAAATCGTGAGTTTTCTCCATTCACAGAGACCGATCACAGTCTCAATGAAGCTCCATGCTTTTTAATACTAATAGTAATCTAATACAACGCCCAAGAGTCACTCAAGTTAGAGGATTAAGAAAGCGTAAGAAGTGGAGTTGATGCAGCTCTGCTGGAAAAATAACGGTTAACCTTAGGCTTGGAGAACATCCTGCCGACAAAGCAGCAGTTCTTGGGAAGAAGCTAACCGAATAGGACCTACATCGTACGATAAGAATACGAAGTGAATTGGGATGATTCATCCTTGTGTACGTGGCGTAACGTATCCCAATTTTAAAGGTCAGTAATGGTGTAAGTAAGGAATCTCGATAGTCAGAACCTGTGCCACAGAAGTACATTTTTGTGCAACTTAATAGAAAAAACTGCTTTAGTTTCCTTTCTTTCACCATTCGGTCAGTTTTAGACCCAATGGATTGACAGGGTGGAATTGATTTCTATTTTTTGCCTAAGATTAAGCAATTTAAGCTATTTTCGGGATGTATGATAAAATTTGTTTGGCCTGAAAAAATATTGCGTCATCCGTGATAGCATCAGATTTTCATCACGTCCAGACGCTATTGTCTCAACTGTCGATTACTTGTCCTAGAGCCAATGTCTGCGATGGGTGTTACTCCAAGGATCCATACGTAACTTGTAACGCTGCGGGAACAAAAGGGCATACTTTACCAGTATGCAAATAAAAGTACTATAGACTGTCCTGGAATCTCTCCTGATTTGAATCCAATCGAGAATCTGTGCTCAATCTGCAAGGAACGACCTTGTGGAATGAACACTCGAGGTACTAATATGTGCACTGGGCAATGTTTTATTGGAAAAATGCAAAAAAGTAAATAATAACGGAATTATTTGTTTCGTTTCAATTAATTTGCACAAGGGTGCATGTGATCACGGCTCTTCGCATCTTCCTGTATAAATAATTTGCACAAGCGTGTGATATGAATGAATGAGCAAATGGTAGCAAGTGATTGATCTTTCACTTGAAGAACTTAAGACTGTCGTGTTCAGGCAAGCATCAACTTGATTTTTCCACAAAGTGGTGGTTGTTGGTATAAAGCGTTTGAGTAGATGTTTCTCCATACTTTTGGAACAAGGAGAGAATAATTGATGTTCGACATTGTGTAAATAGTATGACGCATCGCAGCTCTACAAGTTTGAACGGGTGCAAATATGAAATGGAGCTTTATATAAACATTTTCTGTAAAAAATAAATATAGAGTAGCGATTGTAGAATTATGATTCAGCTGAGGTCTTGTTAAATTGAAAACAGCAGGGCCTATCGCAAAGATGGAAACGAAATATTTATTTCGACCGATGGTTATCAGTAATGACGATAAACTACATCCGCGTCCTGGGTAAGACGATAAACAACATCCATCAGCAAGGCCTCTGATCAGGTGGTTTAGAGGAGCATGGAGCCACCTCTTAATTGCTGGTGTTTCCAGGTCCACCATGACCCGGGGTGGTAGCACCTGTTAGGGTCCCAGCTATGGGCAAATACTTAACACCGAAACTTGTGTAAAAATAGGTGTTAATACTTTGTAATAAAAAAATTACCAGCAAATACCAGTAAAAATTATTATCAGCATTACTTTAAAAAATATAAAATTACCAGCAATACAAACAACTATACATTCTTTGAAGAAAAATGTGACCAACTATAGATTTCTTCAAGGAAATATATTCCCAGAAATAGATTTTTGAAGAAAAACATATTAGCAGCAATAAAAATTATGTCGGCGTTAAATAACCCATCGAGATGTTGATATGCCGTAAATCAAAAGAAACCAAACCAAACCAACTTCACCAAAGCAAGATCTCAGACAGACAGAAAGTGATAGGGATAGAGACATGGAAGAAAGATCAATTACTTTTTAGATGATGATGACAAGGCAAAGAAAAGTGTTATCAAGAAAAATAACCATCCCGCGAAATGTCACACAGAAGGAATGAACTAGACCTCGCAAGACGGACAGGTAAGATGGCCGATGAACTGTGCACTTCACCCTCACCTATGCATCAACTATACTTCCATTGTTTATAGCAGTAGATTGCAACCCAAGAATAAAATCTGGTTTACTGCTGGAAATTGTTTTGTTTTTTTACTCGTGAGTAACGAGTGATAAAAACAAAATGAAAAAAAATTAAACTTTTGTGGCTTTAACCCTTTGAGCCGTACGTTCTAGAAAAGTTTTAACGCTTTTGCCTGAGCTCCTGAGTCAAAATTCGCAAATAATTGGTATGTAATGTTTCACGGTAGATAGAAAAATAGTTACAAGTGTTTACCACCCGTTCAATCGCTGGTTGAGCATTAAGTCATTTTCCTCTACCACCGGTAAAGTGGTGGTCAGGGGTCAGAGGGTTAAAATTACACTTCTTGGCGAAAGATAATTTTAAAGCCACAAGTGTTTCACTGGAAGGAATTGCACCCTGTCAACGAACCTGTTGTCTGATCTAAGCTGCAACGTAACACGATAATCTTTCACCTATACGTCTCTGGGAAAGAGGATGCAGGGAGGGGAAACAATTTTGAACTCTGTCAAGGCTGGGAAGAGGGGATACACCCCCTTTAGACCAGATGTAGCAGAAACAATCCATTTTTGGTCTAGATTTTACTCCTGTAAATCATGGCAAATGTAACGAGGTACTTTCTGGTATAATGGAAGTATCCGACCATTTTTTTCAGTATATTTTCTAATGGATCGGATACATGGTCATTTCGAGATCTGGATTCAAACTAAAAGCCAACAGGAGCTCAAATGAGATCACACACAGAATGGAAACATTGCTGTGATATTTTAATTGGAGCTGCCAACTCTCCCATCGTCTTGATATAGTTCAGAAGTATATAAGCGGCCTTGAATTATTTTCCTCCATTCAACATTCTATAGCTACACCCAAAAGGATGTACAATTATGACCCATTCAAGTTTACGATAAATACGTTATCTTCCCCAGAAACAGTAGCTCTTAATTTCCAATGCTCTGCTTTTGGGTGCTCTTGTACAGGGTGAACATTGTAAAAAAACGTATTCCATATTACCCTTAAGAATAACATTAAAAGGCTCCAATGCACTGAATTAAGTGAATTCTTGTATGATTAAGGGTACAATACAGAATGGTTACCGGGCTTTCTTCAGATTGTTCTTATTTTCATTTAACTTTTCCTCATCTTTGTCGCCATATTTGTACGCTGCGGCCTTCTTCAGGTGGTTGGAATGTCCAACTGAAGCCTTTATTTCGCTCACGGGAGTAGACTGTCCTAGTTTCAAGTGCCATGCCTAATGTTTATCAGTTATCTCTCTGAAAGTTCTCCACTGTCTTAACCGGGTATTGAACTCACACTCTTTGGGTCCTGTCACTGGATCTAACCAACGTCTTTATCTACTGCGCCATGTGTCCTTGAGGACATCGGTGTATGAATTTCTGGGCATTATAAACCTAATGTCTTCAGTAACTATTTTTACCAGTGCTCATATTGGATTTTTTATTTTTTTTTTTGCCGTTATTGCATTTTTTTTAAACATGGCACTTAGAACTAGAACAATCTACCGCAGTGAGCGAATTAAAGGGTTCAGTTCGATATTCCAACCACTTGAAGAAGGCCAGATCTCACAACGGCCGAAACGTTGTAATAAATATGGCGACAAAGATGAGGACAATAGTGCGAATAATGTAAATAATGTACATAATACCTCATCTCAGAAATATAGACAGATAAATTTTGCGACTTTGAAGATTTAAAAAAAAGTTCTTAAGGCGCAGTTATCGTTCTCCTCTTATCTGCAGGTAAGTATCTTCTTTTTCTATATGCTGTGTTCCTTTGGGATATTGGCGATCATGGTCCGCCAGAATTTCCTGCCTGTTTTAGCTCTTAATAAATTTGAACATTTTATTATATCTCATTTTTTCCACGATCAATATACTCCAGCTTGGTAGCCAGGTTATGCGTTGTTTTCCTTTTTCACTCGTGCTTTCTGTCATTCTTGTGACTATCAAATTATCAAAGTCCTATCTTCTTCATTATGAACCTTATATATTTCAACTGTCTCTTTGTGATGTTAAGTATAAATGTCCTTTTTGTTTCTATTTTCTCTAAAACGTCGACTTTGCTCACAAATATTATGTCTATGGCATCCCCAGCATCATTCTACAGAAACACATTTACAAAGCGCGACTGGTAAATTGGCATGATAAAATAATTTTTAATTTCGCGGACCCACACGTAAGAAGGGAAACAGAAGGGACACGCTTAAAAAAAAGGAAGCAGAGGGGACACATATGTAATAACAGAAAATAAGGGACACATACGTAAAAAGAGGAACAGAAGGGATACATAGGTAAAAAAGGGAGCCAGAATGGACACCTATGAAAAAGCCCAACCAGAAGAGACACATATGTAAAAAGGGAACCAGAAGGGAGACATACATAAAAAGGGAAACAGAAGGGAGACACGTAAAAGAAGAAGGGACACATTCGTAAGCACCGAAGCGAGACAAAAGTAAAAAAAGGGAAACAGAAGGGACACATACATAAAAAGGGAACCTGAAGGGAGACACGTAAAAGAGGAAGCAGAGGTGACAGCTGCGTAAAACCAGAAGCTAAGGAACACATACGTAATGGGGGTCGGAAGGGGCACGGACGTAAAAAGACAGCCAGAAGCGACACATAAGTAAAAAGCGAAACAGAAGGGACAAATACGTAAAAATCAGAAAGAGGCACTTGAAATGAGGGGACACATTATGAGGAAAGAGAACTTAGGAAGTCCCAAGACATATTCAGTATAGGATAAGATATGTGATATCTACGAATAAACTACGTACCAAGTCTCCGTGAATGAATCGCCGAGCTGGGACAAGAGTCCAATGATGCTCCAAGCTTTCAAGGGAGAGCAAGGCGCGCAGAGCCGCGATAGCTCACATCCTGAAGAGAAACGGTATAAGAAATAACATCACTTTCTGCCTACTCTCAAATCCAAATTACTTCGAAACGTCACCTCGCTAGTAATGGTTAGCGAGCGACAACTGAAGAGATCGTTCGATGCTCGATGGATAACACGTTTCTGTGGCCTCATGCCAAAACTTAGCACAGCTTTGAAAATAACAACGTTGTCTGGAAATGCAAGATTATATAATAAAAAAAAATAAAATCATTGAATTAAAAAGAATCCTAGGAGATTTATCGATCGCTTAAAAGAAACTTTCTTTTTGAAAATATGTAAATAAAATGATTGAGATCAGACGAAATCAATAAGGCTAAAACAAATATTCGAATGACGTACATTTTTAGAATTTCCACTGCATAACAAAGGCAACATTACAAATAATCACGATATATATATATATATATATATATATATATATATATATATATATATATATAGGCAACATTACATTACAAATAATCACGATATATATATATATATATATATATATATATATATATATATATATATATATATATATATATATATAATCCGAGCTTTTCTTCTTTCGTGACTAAAATCAGTTTTCGGGAAATAACTGGTAGAACGCACCCAGCTATTATGCATCATACTATACATATTGATTAAATTCTTGTTTCCAGGCGACCAGCAAATAATTATGTTATCCTACCATGACACTTCCATCATGATATATATATATATATGTGTGTGTGTGTGTGTGTTTTGTAATGGTTGTAAGTAAGGAGTTTTGTGAAGTTTGATTGATGCACTTTTGGCATTAATGTCCGACGTGACCCAAAATATGAAAGCCATAAAAAGCAGAAGTCATTTGTCACCAAATACTTCGATTTATGTCTGCTTTGTGTATATGTGAGGACAGGACCAAAGAAAAATTCAGGCAGTAATTCCAGAGAACAACGAAAGTGATGCACATGTTCACTGAAATGTCTTTATGTCCATAAATATGTATAACTTTGAGTAGAAACTCGCAAGGAAAGAAAGTAATGTTCGGTTCTGCAAAAAGTTTCCAAACAACCATTTTTTTTCTCACTTTCATTATTAAGACTGTTACCCTCGTAGCCAAATTCACAACATTTCAGCCGCTGTACGCTCTGGCTTTGTTCAGGAATTACGAACGGATCGCTTTATTTCTTCCACCGGCGTAGATTGTTCATGTCTCTTCCGGATGTCTCAGTTATTTCCCTTTAGTATATGCCTATATTTCTGAGGTTAGGTATTATGTATACTCTTTACATTATGCGGACTATTGTCCTCATCTTTGTCGCCATATTTAATACAACGTTTTGGCCCTTCAGTATATGTCTATATTTCTGAGATTAGGTATTATGCATACTATTTACATTATGCGGACTATTGTCCTCATCTTTGTCGCCATATTTAATACAACGTTTTGGCCCTTCAGTATATGTCTACATTTCTGAGATTAGGTATTATATATACTATTTACATTATGCGGACTATTGTCCTCATCTTTGTCACCATATTTATTACAAAGTTTAGGCCGTTGTACGCTCCAGCATTCTTCAGGTTGTTGGAAATAAATCGTTTATTTCACTCACTGGAGTAAAAGGTTCGAAACCTTCCGTCGATTTCGACGTATGTGAATCCAGTAGTTAAGATTATATTTAAATTAAAGTTAAGTCTATAACTTCTAATACATTATATTTAAGTTAAGTTTATAACTGCACCGTTAAGATTATAACTTATAATACATTATATTGGGCACCTTGAGATGGTGTAATGGATAACAATCTTGTCTCGCTAGAACAATTACGACTGATTGGTGAGTTCGATCCACACTAGGTGCCCCCTACATTCGGCCTTGTGCCACATCTAAGCCACGCTTGGAAAATCACTATCATACATTATATTTAAGTTAAGATTATAACTGCACCGTTAAGATTATAACTTATATTAATTATATTATAACCTCACCCTTAAGATTATAACTTATCATACATCATATTTAAGTTAAGATTATAACTGCACCGTTAAAATATCCACAGAGATCATTTGTATGCGGCTTTTATGCTATTTTCCAATGAAAATAGTAGCTAATCTAAATTCTTAGATAAATAAGCGGTATTATCGAGAAAATGCTTACGGCCACATCACTGTCGCATGTTCCATTGTATGCGAACTCAAGCTAATAATCTAATTTTTATGTTTGATATTTTTATCTTTAATTTTATTTTTATATTTTTATAAATATTTTTTTATAATTTTTATAATTTTATTTTTCTATTTTATATTTCTATTTTATTTTTAGCATTTCACTCCAAGCAAACCGGGAGTGCCTCTGCTAAGCAGGGTTTACAGGGAGTGAAATAAGAGAAAATTCTGAGTATGGGAAGGATTGGGAAAGGATAAAAAGAAGAACGGGGATCAAGGAATCAGAAGATCACGATTGACGTTGCATTTAATTTTTTGAAGATTATACTTATCAGGGAAGCAAGTAAGAGGAAGGGAGTTCCACTGTCGGGAAGTGCGAGAGAAGAAGCTTTTGGAGTAGAAGTAGAAGAGGCGGTTTCATTTAACTGTTTCAACAAGAAAAGGGTGTGACCTAGATGCCAACCTTGTAGCACGCCTAATGGGACAGTCGGGACAACAGGGAAAATATCTCATCTGAGCAGTAGACGGTTAATCGTGTGTGAAGCAGACTTAGATCGGAAATAGGACAAAATAGTTTGGTCTTCGAAAGTTGAACAAGAAATGATATATTTATAGGCATAATGAGATCAAAGAGAGCAACTCAAATGTTAAAAGGATGTAAACCTAGATTTTATAGATTATGTAGTAGGATTTGATAACGTGGGGTACAGACATTTAGTTGAACTGTTATAAAAAAAAAAAAACTAGATAGATTTATAAAAATTAGAAGAATCCTAAACATATACAGGTTTCAAACCGCCTGCATACGGAAAGAAAAGTCAGTAGTTGTCCAAAAATAGAAATTGGTGTAAGACAAGAATATATCTACTCATCGGATTTATTGAGGTTTTACAGCGATGCCATCTTGACGGAACTGGCGTCCCTACCAGTATTCATTATCGGTGTTTGCAATCGTAACAATATAAGATATGCAGATGGCAACATGTTGATGGTATACATAATAAGACATACACAAGGTAGCAAAGAAAAGCGAGAAAAAAGGACTAACGTTCAGAAATAAAACATAGAATCGATGGCTGTCAACAAGAGAAGGAAACCAAGATGCGAGCATTGAATTGATATCAACATCAAACAAGGCCACAAAAATCTCCTGAGCCGACCAAGCATAGAAATGAATACAATATGGGAATCAGTAATAAGGAGTGCCAGAGAAAAGTGATATTAACAACAAAAATTGCAATATGAGGACTGGTAAAAACATAGATGATAACAGCAAAAAATTGCAATATGAGCACTTGTTAAAAATTGTTCCTCAAGTCATAAGGTTTATAATACCCAAAAATGTATACATAGATGTCCTCAAGGACACATGGCACAGTGGATAAAGGCGTCAGATCCAGTGACAGGACCCAAAGAGTGTGAGTTCAATACCTGGTTAAGGCGGTGGAGAGGGGAATTAACAGGAGATAACTGATAACTGACATCCATTAGACATGGCACGTGGAACTAGAACAGTCTACCCCAGTGAGCGAAATAAAGGGTAAAGTTCGATATTCCAACCCCCTGAAGAAGGCCGGAGCGTACAACGGCTGAAACCTTGTAATGAATATGGCGAGAAAAGATGAGCACAATAGTCCGAATAATGTAAATAATATTTCATCTCAGAAATATAGACACAAACAAGTACAAAATTTTTAATAACAGATATTAAGTTTATATTCGAGTGATTGTTTTCCGTCATTAAAATTTTTTTTGAGAAAGACAAAAGAGGGTGATTGACGTCACATTTCAATCTCTGAAGATTGCAGGGAAAAAAGAAATCGGAAAAGAGTTCCACAGGTGTGAAGTACAACTGCTAGTGTAGAAGTGGCGGGTAAATGTAGCTAGTTCAACATTAAAACTGTGAGACCTAATTGCCAATCTAGTAGCACGCTTAATTTCATGTTGTCGGAACACCAGGAAAAAACTTGATTAGAAAAGTTGCCCTGAAAAATATTTGTAGAAAAGACAGAGGGAAGCCATGTTACGTCAGTGAGAAAATGATTGTCGATATGCCTTGTCATGATCGATTACATTACAGACCGTTCTATAAATTTTGTCAAGGATCTCTAGATACACAGAAGTGTAGGTAAATTTTTCACCTTTTTTTTTAGAAATTCCACATTGCTCTCGATGCGAAAGATGGGGTTTGATTTTATAGGTACTGACACTCAAAATTAGATTAATACCTTTTACCAATTTCAAATCAAAATTCTAATTAATAATCCTCACAAACAAAATATGCAATTATTTATTGTACTCGATAAGGGAAAAGTGTGTAAAAAATTACAAATTGCTTATCAGTTCTTACAACACTTGTCAGGTCATAATTAATATATATATATATATGTGTGTGTGTGTGTGTGTGTGTGTGTGTGTGTGTGTGTGTGTGTGCGTCCGTGAGTGAGTGTGTGTGTGTGTGTGTTTGTATCACAATTAAATAATTTATCTAGTCTAGAAAAAAAACTAAACAGAATGCACTTGACGGCTGTTTCGTCCTATATTTGGACAAGTCAGTAGTGCATATCCACTACCGAGAATTGAACCGGGACTGTTACGATATGAGGCCGACTATACCAAGCGGCCTGGAAACGAAGATATAACGTATTAGACTCGATATAGCGCCGTTCTTTACAAATTCCTTGGTCTTACTCATCCGAGCCTCCCTTACCCATCGAACTGCGCCCCCACGAGCCACGACTACTATCCCCAAGCCGCTCCATCCGGAGCATTAGAAGCCGGTTCAAGCAAGTATATACAAGTGATAGAAATTATTAGCAAGATTTGAGATAATCATAATTAAGTAATTCATTGAGTTTAGAAGAAACCTCAACAGAATGCTGAAAGCACTCGACGACCGTTTCGACCTATCCATCCACTACCGAGAATCGAACCCGGACCGTTACGATACGACGATCATATCAACTGTACCAACGTGCCTCGGTGACGTAGGGGTAACGAATTAGACTCGATATAGCACCGATCTTCACAAATTTCGTGGTGTAACTCCTTCGAGTTTTCTCTTACCCATAGGACTGTGCCCCGACTACTATCCCCAAGCCGTTCCAACCAGAGCATTAGAATCCGGTTCAAGCAAGGATAGACAAGTGATAGAAATTATTAGGAGCATTTGAGATAATTATAATTAAGGAATTCGTCGTGTCTAGAAGAAACCTCAACTCGAATGGGTAACACAGCGAAATTTGTGAAGAGCGGCGCTATATCGAGTCTAATTCGCTACCACTTCGTCACCGAGGCCCGTTGGTCTAGTGGCCATGACGCTTGCGTCGTACCATAACGGTCCGGATTCATTTCTAGGTAGTATATTTAGCTACCCCCCATGAGTGTTGCATGCGGCACAAGGCCGGTTTAACGTGTGTTCTCCGAGCCTGTTGGCTCGGCCAAAAATATTTCATTTTGAACCCGTATAAACGGATTCAAGGGCAGTCTTCCTCCCCGCACGAGACTCTGCCCTTCTGCAGAGCCTCATCCAGGTTCCTAATCTCTGTATAGATTTCGGCTAGTGGATGCGAACTGTTGGTGAGTCCCAAATATCGGACATCTATAATCCGACATTATTCGTTATTATCTAAATATAACGTTTAAATGTAATCACTAATTTCAAAAAATAACTAAATTATATTAATTCCTGGCATATCCGTTTTTATATGCAGATATTACGCACCAGAATCTTTCTTCAGTGATATCTGTTCTGGGTCCTCTCGCTATTCTATAGCTACTTTCATGGCAGATGACCAGCATGACATTAGATTTTCTCTCCCATGTGTCCAGCGATCATTTCTCGACTAGCATTCTGGTATAGCTTCCGCATGATTGCGAGAATTGTAAATAATATTTGCTTAAGCAAATGAGACCCTTTTATTCAATCCGATGTAGAAATTCCGACAAATCAGGATTTGTTTAATTTTTCTTCTGACTATTGGTGCTTTTGGCCAATTTCGAGTAGTATTAATGGTAATAGTAGCCGTTTCCTTATAAGGAAATATTCGGCTTTCATTGATCGTGACGGTGCTTATTTCAGATGCAATTTATAAATTTGTTCAATTAAAATAAATTTCAGGAAAATAGGTTTCATTCCAATATTGATAAGGGATGGGGGTCCCTCTTAGCTTTTTATTTGAAGTAGTGCGGAATGTCAACATTTTGATTATGTCATTATTTTCTCTTCTCAAGTCCAGTACCTGTTATCGCTCTTACCGGTATTGACAGGAGTTTCCTTCCTAACTTTTCCTTTGAAGTATCGTGGAATGTCAACATCTTGATGATGTCATTTTCTCTTCTTAAGCCCAGTAGCTGTTATCATTCTTTCCAGTATTGATGGAGGTTTCCTTCCTAACCTTTTATTTGAAGTAGTGTGGAAAATCAACATCTTGATTATGTCATTATTTCCTCATTCAGTAACATGCAATATCTATTTTAGGTGTTGCTGCAGATGAATTTGCCCAAGTGATTTGGTTTCTAATATTTCGTACAACACTTTCTTTAACAATGCTTTCTAAAAATAATAAAATATACATTTTTTTTTGTTTGTTTTGGTTGCATTCTGGTGCAAATAATGAATTATCTCAACATGATCGATTCTTTTTATTTTGTTTTGTTTTGGGGTGTTATTTTTCCATCTATACTAATCGGATATAAAAGACTGCTTTTCTTAGAAATAGAGTCTTGTTGCGTAAACGATGAAAGAGTAACCTGGAATGCAGAAGGGTATCGCTGTCAGGAGCATCTTCCAATAGGTCGGCAACTTTGTCAACAATTTCAGGAGGCACTGATTCGACAACACTGGCAAATTTTATTTTCTGCGACCGTATCCCTCTGGCAGCGGAAATGGCCTGGAGTTGGAAGAACCATTTCTTGGTGTTGGTGACATTGTATGGTGGTAGGTGGAGGACTGAGGAATTAATCTCCAAAGGTGGTTTCAAAGTATCTTCATATGAACTGATTATGTCGTTGCAGTTTCCACGTATTTCCTGAAGAAGTTGCTATCGCTCGAAACGTCGTAGTTACCACTTGTTGCGGAAACGAAGAGTAAGCTGGAAGGCAGAAGTCGCTGTTGCTGTTTCTGCTGAATTAAGGTTAATTTCTTCTTTGCCTCTACAAAAGTAAATTCGAGGAAAAAGGAATACGTCATTTAAATGTATAATTAATATATATATATATATATATATATATATATATATATATATATATATATACAAATCCAGCATGCTACTCGTTGCTGTTGTAAAAGGGGACAGAGTTGGGAAGGAAGAAAAAGGAAGAATGTAGGTCATGGCTGTCGGATGATGTTTTGTGAAGATGGTGGCGGCAAATGGCTGAAGGTTGAAAAGTATCTCTTTCAGTCTCGGTCTGCCGGCGGCGTTCTTGAATAACTTCTGCGTGTTGACATCTCAGCCGGGTCTCTCTATCCCTTTCGTGCTGAATCAAAAGAATTTATATCCGTCGTATCGGCTCCAAATTACAGTTATTTCTACTGGTCAATATATAAAGTTCATTTTATCATTTAATACCGAAAACATGCGTCGAGCCTTGATGCGCAGAGACGCGTATTCGCATTCTGCTTTGGCTCGCCGAGCAATTCAACATCCGGTTTCGTGTAAGAGACACGATAGTCTTGAGTTGGTTTCACTTGTGATCACATCTAACTGTTGAACTATAAGGACGGTTAATTTTGGAACCGTGGCATTGCACTCAATTTGAAAGTTAGGGTTTGTCATGACAGAGAACGACACAGAGTATTTTTTTTCCAAGTGTATATCGATTTTTAAAGAGACGAGTATAAAGATTAAGTTTAGGTTCAAAATCGTAACGTTGGAATTTAATACCGGAGATTTGTGAAAATCTTAAAACATAAATTTATAAAATTTATAATGGACAAGATGGATAGTACGTTAAATCATTGTGCCATGAAATAAGAATAAAACCATAATTTACTTTAAATAAAAAAATTATAGTGAAAGATTAGGCTATATTAAAACTTAAAATTTAGTTAAGTTAATATGGGGTAATATTTGAAGGTAATATTAAAGATCTTGCTCTGTCATATACTAAAATTTAAGTAAAAGAGATTACCTATCTAGAAACAGTCACGAGTTAAATTCATGAACAAAATTCAAACGGATAGAGATGTCAACTTAATAATCAATAATAAAATTTGTTTAAAGAGATTTAAAAAAGATTACTAGAAGTAAACTTATATTTTAAAATAAAATTTTATTCTTTTAATGTACTTTCTATGAATATTTTTCTAATCGACTATTTCATAAAAAATCCCCAAAATTTATAAAAATAAAAAAAAAATTAAATCACTAACAAACATCATATTAAATTATTTGTACTTCGTTAATTTACATATGTTTAATACGGCCCGTCAAAAATGTGTAGATTTTCTTTTCATTTTTTGTTTGGAAGTAATGTCTGATGATCCACAGTCCTTTTAAAAGGGCTGTGGTGAAATAATTTATTACATGGAACCTTAAAGTGGTCTGTTTTTATTTAAATTATTTGCTCTAGATTTACATTGAGCTCTCTGGATTTTATCCTCCTTGGGTTCACCCATACGGATTACCTAGTTTTTCATAAACTAACTATATATATATATATATATATATATATATATATATATATATTCTAACTTAAAAGGCGCCTTCTCAAGCGGAATTTAAGTTAGCTCCTGCGGAGGGTTCTTGATTGGGCCTTAATCATAATAGATAGGGATGAGTAAATGCGATAGGCAGCAATAACTACAGAAGAACTCAAAATTGATCGCTGCATTAATATGTAAACTTACCTTTTTAAAAATTCAACGATATCTCCTCTACCACAACTTAAGTTAAAGAAAATTTAATGTTATTTTTATTTCATGGGTGGCTTTGTGAATTCTAACATTTAATTTCGATTATTCCCAAATTTATTTCCAAGTTATAAAAACGTCTATCGTACGAAAAAAATTCTTCGTAAAAAGTTCACGTAAAAAGTCACCGCATACAATCGCAGAAATGAAAAATTGGGATTCCACATTTTCAGGATTCCGCACGGAATGTTTTTAATTTGCTCACACAGTCGGTCTCATTCCAAAATGTATATGTTGGGCTACGGCATCTCGGAGTAAAATTGAAAACAAGGAAAATTGTATTTTGAAACACTGTAATTTGAGAAAAGTATTTTTTTTTATTTGAACATGAGCTATTGAAAGTTAGAAAGTTATGTCCCTTCAATTGTTTTATCAGTAGGATCCACGCTAGAGGAACCTAGTAATAAATGCCGTAATGAAAATATACGAATTCCTGGTCTGAATCCAGCCAGGAAGGTTTTTAATTTGCTAAGTCAGCCTTATTCCAAAATTGTATATATTGGGCTACGACCTCGAGGACTAAAGTTCAAAAAGTGTGACACAGTAACACATTAAAATTCGTATTTATCATATATATATATATATATATATATATATATATATATATATATATATATATATATATACTCAGTTTCGTATCCAAACGTACACTATATATTTTTTACTAAAAAAGTAATGGATATTGTATTTATTAACGCGGCAAATTTTATGACTTAATTATTTTAGTGGGTACATGTATTTCAATAGACGCTCAGTTTATGTATTAAAGATTATATTTATTTATTTTCGTCTACCGCCCTAAATGTTATTAAATCAAAATATGGTCTCTCAGACAGAATTCGTCGAAAAGCATGATATAGACTGTCGCCACGTTTATATTTACATACGTCCTCTATCCTTCTCTGTTATTGAGCATTTTAAACCATAAATAATGCATAACGTAAAATCTAATTCCATCACAAACACACACAAACTGACAATTTTTTTTTAAAATAAATAATTATATATATATATATATATATATATATATATATATATATATATAACATATATATTAGGTTGGTGCAAAAATAATGACGTAATAATATCGTTTTTTGACGTTAAAAATACGTCAAAAAACGACATAATTACGTCATTTGCACCAACCTAATATATGTAACATATATATATATAACATATATAAAACACACACGCATATATATATATATATATATAATTATTTATTTTTAAAAAATTTTATAACATTAATATGTTATAAAATCACTACAAAAATAGCCATTTTGTTTCAACACCCTCGGTGTCTTATCAGAGAGAGAGAGAGAGAGAAACTGGATTTTTATAAATCTGACAGATTATCATTTTAAACGTTATTTTTAGTGGATATTCGGATTTGAGTAGGGGTTCCGTTTATTTGAATAAGATATGTATGTGATCCTTTTGGTGCGCTCTTGGGCAATCATCAAGTGTGAATTGAAAACCGACCGTTGTAAAATCTAAATATTGTGAATATGTGTCTTATATATGAAAAATATATATAAGATGTATAGTTGCATTTAAGTCATATTTATATGTTTGTATTTATTTCTATCTATGCGTATATAGTTTTCATTCCTTCCATGTAAAGAAAGGGAGTAGTCCACTATCATAAAACAGGTTATAAATATCAATATTTAAATTTTATAACGGTCAGTTTTCAATCTGCACTTTACAATTTCATCATCCATGAGACTCAAAGTGGTGCTATGGGCCGAGGAACAAAATGGATATCTTTTATTAGTAGTATGAATTTTAACACTGTTTTTATACATTGAGTACTGTTATATTACCACCAGCACTGACTATATATATATATATATATATATATATATATATATATATATATATATATATATATATATATATATATATATATATATATACTCACAAACTTAGTATACGCGGAAGTGCATACATATATAAATATAAACACACACACACATCCAGTAGCGACCATAATATAAGGAACAAATTTACAAAAAAAAATTTAAAAATGGATCCCTAAAGTTTTTTTATTTTCCTTTAATTAAATTAATCGCTCTGATTTAACATTGAATTCTCCAGATTTCATCCTCCTTGGGATTATCCATACGGATTACCAAGATTTGCAATACTCATATATATATATATATATATATATATATATATATATATATATATATATATATATATATATATATATATATAAGAGTGGACACTGATTCAACTACATGCTTGAACGCAATTATGAAGTCCTGAAGATTACCCTCCAAGTAGAAAGAAAACTTGAAATGTAATCTTTTCGGTGCGTTTCGCTAACAGTTTCACACATGACGTTATTTTGAACCAATTTGAATCCCAGTTCTACAACATAATGTCCGCCCGCAGCCAACAAAATCTTGTCTAACACTGCTGTTGGAAAACGTCAAGTGATATGATTTTTTCCCTATTCTGAAAATGTCTTTGTGATTCTGTGGTGCCAGTCTATAGGGTCTTTTGAATAATTGTTTTCTTGAAAATTCATTTGCTGAAACCATTTTTAAGCATTGATTTGAGAATTCTATATCACAGAGAGATAATAGGGAATAAATCGAGTTATTAAAGAAAGGATATAAAAATATAACTATTTTGGTCAAAAACTAATGAGAGTTTATTCATTTGTTAATTAAATCAACGTTTACTTTTAAATTAATTGTGTTTTCCACTTTCTCACTACTTGTATTCATTTTAATAAAACTCCTTTGAAGTCAAAAAAGAACAAGAAACATTTTTAGTATAATTAAATTATTATGTATGAAGTAGCATTATCAATTATCATTATTAATTTTCACGCGTATTCACTTTCATCGTAACATTTTGGTTGCCTTTTATCGCAACTTTACACAGCCCGTCAATCTGCATCTGTCTGTGCACAGCGCATGACTAAAACATAACTTTCATTTCCGCTCATACGCATTCCGCTCTCAGTTAACGATCCGTGTGCCGTTGTTTAGCAAAGGCAAATAAAATAACTATATGAAAATTATAAAATGACTATATAATAAATATATAAATATAATAAATATATAAATATAATATATAATATAAATATATATGATATAAATATAATATATAATATAAATATATGATATAAATACAATATATAATATAAAATATAAATATAATAAATATATAAATAAAATAACTATATGAAAATAAATACAAGTGACGGCCATAGCTCGTTGAAACACCAGTTCTCGGCCGAACACCGAAGTTTAGCAACGTTGAGCCCGTCAGTGCCTAGATGGGTGACCACTAGGAAACACCAGGTGGTGTAAGCTTGTGTCTGCTGGTGACTTGGTGTAATATATAACAGCTTGAAATATGAAATCAGAGAACTGAGTTCGAATCCCAATCGATTATGTTTCATTCGCTTTACGAATAAATACACTTGGGCGATCATGAATCGAAAAGAGGCTTAATCACCCAAATCCGAAACCCCTAGAAACACCCGATGTGACAGCGCGGTGGGATAATGCCCCCTCCCATTTATCTTGGGAAGGCCTACACCCAATAAAGGACCTTCACAGACCGAGAATTAGAAATACTAGTCAGCATTGGTTGGAACTGATTTCTAATTTCATTGAAGCTAAAATAAAAAATAAAAAAATATTATCTCATTTCAGGGATCGTGACTCTCTACAGCTTCCTGTTTTTCATTAATTGTGATTAAATTTGATATTTTCTTTCAGATGAAGTGTTTCTTATTCAATTATGTTATGTTAGGCGAAAAAACAACTAAATGTTGCGTTCTGTGTTGTCTCTGTGTCGTCGCTACTACATTAAATCAGTATCAATGAAAAGGACCATTCCTTTTTCGTATTCATTTTATTAAGAGAGAGTGGTGGCAGCCTAGATTCTAAGAGGCAGCGGGAGGAATACCGTCACAGGGACGCATGTCGCACGTAGGCTCAGCGTCACTCCGCCCGTGGCCTTAGCCACTCTTTAACCTCGGTGTAGCAGGCGGCGTATCGACCCTTCAGAATTCTTGTGGCCGTCTCTTGAATTCGCGCCGTTTTGTACTCATCCAAAACTCAAACAATGCATCACTCTCAGAATACCACGCCACGAGGCACTACGGTCAATTCCTGACAATTCTGGTCCTGTCTTTCGCATTCTGTAATATAAAGTATTTAAATGAAAGTAGAGCTTGAATTAGTGAAAGCTTAATTCTAGATTCGTTGAAGCTAAAATAAGAATGGTTTAATACCATCGCCTTTCAGGCTGTATGGGATCATGATTCTCTACAGTGCCCTTTTCATTTAGTACTTGCGCATTAGCATATCTCATTATGAAAAATACTGAAATGGTTTCTTGTTTTCTTCACTACGGTCTGGAAGCCAGAGTTTCCATTCTCAATGCCCGCGAGTCGTGTCTATCTTGCTATTTAACCCATAGCTGGAGGGAGAAGAGATAGACTCATATCTTTCTCATTAGCATTTTTCTGAAAATGAAATCGACAAACTTTTTTAGATTGTGAGCTCAATGGTCGTCTTGTCTCCTTTTTATATAAAGAGATTTTAATGTCATGTACCTTCAGAAACGTAAGTATTCATGACTCTCCACAAATTCCTTTTATCTCTACTCATGTCTCACTGAGTAAACGTGTCTGTCTATATCCCTGAGATGAGGTATCATGATTACTTATATTATTTACATTATTCAAGGACACATGGCCCAGTGAATAAAGGTTTTGGTTAGATCCAGTGAATAGACTCAAAGTGTTGTGAGTTCTGTACCAGGCTATAGCGGTAGTGAACCAATACTTGGAGACTTGAGTTAAAAGGCTAAAGGGAAAAATAACTGAGATGTCCAGACGAGGCGTGGCATGTAGAACTAGAACAATCTCCCCCGGTGGACGAAATAAAGGGTTTGGTTCGAAATTCCAATCACCTGAAGAAGGCTGAAGCGTACAATGGCCAAAACGTTATGGATATAACAACAAAGATGGGGATAACAGTCAGAATAATTAAAATAATGTGAGTAAATGTGGTAGAAAATGCGAGTAAATGCTCAATATAAGCCAAAATTGGTGTGAACTGAATCCTAGATTCATTGAAGGTAAAGTAAACATATTTATCTCTCATATATGTCAGTAACATTCTAAGTATGAACGAATAGTAGACATATAGATATGCAATATAGATTCTGAAGATAAAAATTGACTCGACCGTCACAGTGAACCAACTTTCATAACAGCTGACCTAGCAATAGATTCAATATAGTCTTTCGATTTCATCTCAACTGAGAACGTTAGCCCGAGGAGGTGCATTGAGTCAGTTTTTTGGAAAAATTCATCACCCATACTGGTGGAAGGTCTCGTAGATGATTAATGGGGAGAAGTTTAGTTTTGGGGGCCTTGACAAGCCATCATTTGCACCAGTTAACAACGGTCTTGAGGCCGTTTTGTGCAACAGTTACAATTTTAACCATGTCGGACTGATCAGCGTTCCTATTGAGGTAGGAATAAATGGTAGTGTCGTAAGCGTAGATGCCAAGTTGGGACTTGATTTTATCGGGAAGGTCGTTAATGAAAGTTAAAAGAATGTAGGACTTAGGATGTTGCCCTGGGGAACACCCGCATTAGTAGGAAAGGATGTAGAAGAGTGAATGACCTAGACAACTTTCACTTCACGATTTGATAGGAACGACTGGATTTAGCTCAAAAATGTGTCAGGAGACACTGTAACTGTTCACCTTGTGGAGAAAACCTGAATACCAGCCCCTAGCAAAGGCTTTTGAGATGTCCAAAGCTGTATCCCGGGCTTCACCGTTTTTATCTAGAGCATGATAGACTCTTTCCGCAATCATCGTTAGTAAATCAGCAAATTACATGGGGAAACGAAAACCGTATTGCCTATCTGAGAAAAGGCTCTGCGGTGAGAGATGAACTAATTCAGGGTTGATTAGGGATTCTAGGCGTTTTCCGAAAAGGTGTAGTAGGCTAACAGGCTCATAGATGGGTCGGACTGTTCAACAGTTCTTAAAAACTGGAACAGCAGACGATGGCAGGAAAGCAGGAGAATGCGAAGCATTTATTATACAGTTTAGAGATAAGAGGAATCAGTTCGGGAGCACACACATTAATGATTATTACAGGGTTTCCATCGGGTCCACATGTTTTGTTAGGGACTAATGTTAGAGATGATAGCAGAGACCAACCATGGAAGGGGTTACCCGCATATCACTCAACAGAGAATCAGTTATAAGTGGGAAGTTGGACAGGGATACTCCAGATGAGTCAAGAGTAGAGTAAGAAAAAAATATATGGGCAACGCATTCAGTTTTATCAGCAGAGAATGGTAACACCTCAAGTCGATTGAAGAAGGGAGGGAATAGAGACCTTACACTTATTTAGTACCCTGTTACAAAGACGTTAGTTATCACGAGAGCCAAACATTTTTTGTGGATATGCTTTGCCTCATTCTCTCAGCAAACAGGGACCTAGCTCCTTCGAGAACTCGCTTACATTTGTTACAAGCAGTAGCAAATAGGCACTAGTTATGACGAGAGTTGTCACACTGGTATAGCCGGAAATAGTTGCTATTGTGTGCTATAACGACCGAGCATACTGGTGTTAACCATGGATGGATTGCGACTTCACCTGGTCTTTCCAAGAAGAAAGCGTCCATGCCGGTTTTGACCCAGGGAGAAAACTCGGTGGTGCGATTTCCAATTGAGAGGTTAAAGATATCAGTCCAAGAGGCGTCACAAAAAAAGAACGCGAAATGAGTCCCAATCAACGTGCTGGTAACGAGAAGAGGTCTTATGAATAGGAGGTTCCTGTTTAATGGATGTTTGGAAAGAGATATCAATAGCTACCATGGAGTGGTCTGAGTTATCAAGAGGGCAGTGTTGCGAAGCTCGCCAAGAGCGAGGAGAATAAGAAATATATCCAGTAGAAAAGCCTGTTCCTCGGTTTGGTTAGGGGAACTAGTAGGAAAGTTCACGATTTGTGATGGGTTCGGCAATGGAAAATTTAATGTCTGCATGCCGGCAACATCAGTACCTTTGGAATGTTTCAGCCATGTGTTGTACAGAGCATTGATGTCACTGAAGACAAAGATGTATGCAGATGGATGGAGAGAAAGCGCTTTCATATACTGTCAGCTATTGCGTCTAATATACTGCAGTTTCGGCGATAAAGAAAAAAAGGGATGGGCTGACATTGTTTAGTAGGGAAAGAAGAAAATGCATAAAAGTGTAGTTGGCTCGAGAGACAGTTCTCAGGCCATCGGAAGATTATCCAGTATGTATATACCAAGGCCATCCATGTGAATACTGGAATCTTTTCGGCAAAGAGAAATTACCCTGGAACCAAAAATTCATTGGTAGCAATGGAAGAATTCAAGTTGGTTTCGCAAAGGGAAAATATATCTGGCAACCGTTCCAGAATAAAATATTCTACGCTGCAGAAGTTGGAAGGGATGCTGGGATACAAATATTAAATCAAAATGAAAATGTGCAAATGTAAGTGAACCCTTATATTTATAATCTCTATTTCTCTTTTAAATGGTTGTCAGTGCAAATGTTTTGTCGCGCCAACGAATACTCGTTGTCAATTTCTTAAATGCTCGTTGTAGTAGAGACTTTGTAATCGCAGATACAAGTATAGTAACGCCGTTGAACAATACTGGAGTCACACGCCTTCGAATATCACTCGCACTCATTGTACTTGCTCGATAATACTCGCTCGAATAGTAACCATCATATAGTGATTTGAATAGAGAAATAATATAGTGACTAGAGTAGAGAATAGCAGTCCGTATAGGAATAGAGGATAGACTAGAAATAGCGATCTTTTAGTAATAGGGGATAAACTAGAAATAGCGATCGCTTAGACATCACACTACTTTCTACTTATGCGTTTCCTTTACGGTCATATCATTTTCTTAATTCAATATTGGGATCGCCCGTGTTTGCTCTTTAGGGATCTATGTTCAAACTCAATTGTCGGTAGTGATACTTTATTCCTATACAACAAAATGTTATTTTGTGCACTTCTGAAAATCTGTTGTGACCAAGTAAATGGTTAAGTAATAACAAAAACCAGGTTTTCAGATATATTGTTTATTAAACAGTAAGTACACCGGAAGAGTATTACAGAACTAGTGAGAGTGTATCGAATGAACTAGCGCTCAATCTATTCACAGTTCACCGTTGCCCGAACCTTCTCTCTTACTAACCTTATAGTATGCGGAAGAGTCTAACAGACTCTTTAGAGGGAGGGCACCACAACAAAATCAAAATGACACGTGGTTATTTTTGGTAAGCTGTGTATACTGCAGTCAGCTCCTCGTGTATACAATAGGATGCAGTTAGCGACTAAATATGCAAAAATCAAAAGAATTTCCTCAAGTTTTAAAAAATCGTATAATTGAAGCCTGTAATAATGGAGATGTCTAGAAAAGGTTATCAAAATTATTTGGAATGTATTTTTCCACTGTGAGAGAAATTACTGGAAATGACAGTATCGCAATCAAGAATTGCCCGTCAGCAAAAATAACTGCAAGATTAAGTAAACGCCTAGTTCGGTAAGCCCAGGCGAATCCTGCTCTAACCTCTGCGGTTCTCCAAGGCTCTCTGGTGAATGATCTGGTTGATTTTGCACAGCATGGTATATCGCAGGCTGAGTATTTAGGTTATTAGGGGATTAATATAAAATACAATTAAACAGACCGTTGCAGAGATTGAACTAAAATATTAGTCACCATATTCCCGGAAAACGCTTTAATCGACTATTGTCCCGTAAGGCGATTCTGCATAGAGAACTTACAGCCTTAAACTTAGCCTGCCTGCTGATTAATGTTGTTGCTCTTTGTTATGATTGGCTGCACTATTGATTGTCAATAGGCAGTAGCCTAGTGAATTAGAGTGTTGTTTCGTGTATTTGGTAACATAGTATTTGTGAGTTCGATTTTGAGGAGTACTAAATACACACCTGGTCCCGTCGAGTCAAACCTTCACAGCATGAACAATAATGCCATTTACATAGTAGCAAACCACCCACATTCTCTCCATATTCCATCGGTGATAAGTTCCACTCGTGCAGTTTAGTCCCATGAACCACTGCTCTGTAGAACCGACTACCAACAGGATGTTTCCCCGATCATTACAATTTTAACCTGTTCAAGGTTAACCGATATCTTCCACTCCTATACACAGGCATTAACCCACCCGAATCGTAACCCCCTACCTAGAGAGATCACCGGGCCTTGTAAAGGGTGAACACGAACCACTGCTCTGTAGAACCGACTATCAACAGGATGTTTCCCCGATCATTACAATTTTAACCTGTTCAAGGTTAACCGATATCTTCCACTCCTATACACACGCATTACCCCACCCGAATCGTAACCCCCTACCTAGAGAGATCACCGGGCCTTGTAAAGGGTGAACACGAACCACTGCTCTGTAGAACCGACTATCAACAGGATGTTTCCCCGATCATTACAATTTTAACCTGTTCAAGGTTAACCGATATCTTCCACTCCTATACACACGCATTACCCCACCCGAATCGTAACCCTCTACCTAGAGAGATCACCGGGCCTTGTAAAGGGTGAACCTCGCTGTCAAAAAAATAACTAGACGAGAAATTGGTAGTGAAATGAGGATAAGCTACCCTCGGTAGATTAAATAAATGGTCTCGTTACGGGATTGACATATACCTAATGAAGGCCGGAGCGCACGAATGGCCGAATATCAACAACAAACATGAAAATAATCCGTATGTAAACAGTGTAAATAAGAACATAGCTCACTATGCATATAGTCACGTAAAGGAGTAATAGTGCGGTACCGGGTGCAAATCCGCGACGACTAACAAACTTCCTGAACAAGGACACTATTCACTTGGTGCGCCTGGTGTAAAACTGCAACGTCTGATAAACTCCCTCAATTTACTCAATAATCTCTTGCTGCACCTCTGCTTTCTCCTTTACACGATTCTTCTTCAACGTTGCAGAAGATTCTTTTTTTCTCGTTGAGTGACAAGTGTTCGCTGTTTTTATGTCATTTTCTGCCTTCCTTCATTTGCATGCGTGAATTCACTTTCCGTGGTTTTACGCAACCGCCTGCGTGAGGATACGTGACCATTCGCAATATAAGCTTGCCGGGGGCAGCCATGTTTTTTCCAGTCAAAAAAAAAAAAAAACCCTGCACGCAGAACATATACGCTGCCGTTTGCGATCAGGTGGGTGATTATTTCGTTCCAATTTTCACTACAAGTACTTTGTCTGAAGATAGCGTTGAAGTAGGAAGATGACAGTCACCATACAGTTTTGATTCCTATGACCATACTGCCGGTAAAAATTAAAGCCTCTCCAACATTGGATACTCTTTCTCCATATATACTGAAAATATATATTTTTTATTAATGCCGATGTTATTTTTAGTGGATAACCGCATTTGAGTAAACGCTCCGTTTATTTTAAACGGTATTTATTTCGTCTACCATACTTTGTACTCGAGAAAACTTGATAAATAAATAGTACCCCAACGGTAGGATTCGATCCCGCACACCACTTTGTCAGTGGAACTACAGTCTTATCCAACCAGCTTTTACCATTCGTCTACGAAGAGCTTCACAGTAAAGCAAAGTACTATTTTGCACTTGAAAAGTACTCACAATCTTTAGTTTCGTAACCGAAACGTCGATAACGGGATTTCTTTGAACTGACGAAAGAGAAGTTTTCTATCGTTTATTGTGCCGGTTGCTGTATTTTTCGGGTGTATCTCTGTGGTAAATAACAATTCCAATGGTGTTTGTTAAAGATAACAGACAACTTACATCTATTGTATCTTAGTAAGTTTCACATGTTGGCAACTTATCATCCGTATCTTTGTCTTGAAGGTTTTAATTATATGCTATGATCGTTATTAGATTCCGTAGCTTCTGTGATTATCAAAAATAAAAGAAATTATATGAAATTCAAGCTGTATGAGTTAGTGCAAATCGTTAGAAAGATTTGAAATTTGGCTTTTGAATATTTATTTTATCACCTGAGCTTCAAAACTCGGCAAACTTTAATCTTCGTGCCCGCAAAACAATGCCGTGTCAAAATTACGGGTATTTCCTTGAAACCGCTATTACTGTATACACTCTTGCCTCCCTCGATAATGTTTATTTACAAGATTGTAAAAATATGTGGACCAAGTACAATGTGATATTTATTATCTACCTTTTATAAAGATTTATTATTTATCATTTCATCTATATAATAAATGAGAATGTCAGTATGACAGAGTGTCACACTTTTCAACTTTACTCCCAGAGGCCGTAGCCCAACATATCAAACCATTTTGGAATAAGGCCGATTCTGTGAGAAAACTAAAAACATTCCGGACCTGATCTTGAATAGTAATTCTGAAATTTTGGATTCGTAAATTTTCATTACGGCGATTGCTTGCGCCGATTTTTAAGAGAATTTTTGTGACAAAATTTTTTGTGCAATAACATTTTTTATAAATTGGAAATAAATTTGGGAATAATCGAAATTAGTTACAAAATCTAGCGAAAGTCACCTATAAAAATAAAAATAATTCTTTGTACAGAAAGTTTTATATAGCGTACCTATGAAAACTAATGGGTATGTCCCAATCGTCATAAATACGTTGGACAGTATTGTAATCTGCTGCCTAAGTAGTCCACCACTGGCAGTGGTTTACCTACTTCACGCCGCTGACGAGTATTGTATTTTGTTGATGTTATAAAGATTATCATTTCATTTCCAACCTCTGTTTTAGTTATTCCTCATTCAGTAACCTTTCTTAGATTACAACAGAAAGTAAGGACTTACGTGCATTAAATTATCATTAAATTTAGTGGCGGCAGAAGAATTTTTGTTGAACCTTTAAAAGGTAAGCTTAAATATTAATGCGATACTTAAATATAGCAATCAATTTTGAGTTCTTCCGAATTTTATTGTTGCCTATCGCATCTAGCAGCAGTATGCTTCGTAAAAAGAAATCTCCGTCAACAGAGGACCAGATTGCAATCACAAGAGCCAAGACAGCAGGGAGGAAAAGAATGCCCCGTGCGAATGAAAAACAAGATCAAACGGCAGCCAGGAGAGCGTCCAAATGCTGAGGATATACTTAGAAACTCTTAAACTCCTGATCAAGCCGAAGCCCCGAGTGGAGAGCTCTCCGTAAGACCTAGCTTAAATGCCACCCGATATGGCGGCTTTTAAACTACTAAAGAAATAAATCTCAAAAGAAATATTTTTTATTCATTGTTTTAAATTAGAAATTTATCAAAATAAGTAAATCACCTCCATTTTTTGTTAGCCATTTAATATATAACCATGAAAACAATTTTCCTTATTTATAAATTTATAAAAATATCAATAAATAACATGAAATTCCTGGAAAATCATTTTTTTTTAATCTATAATTGTAGTTATTCGCCGTTAAATGTTTATTTAAATTTTCTTCTTCACAATTTTATAAATTTACAAATAAAAAATCATTTTCATATTTACATCTTTATTAACAAATGATTTGCATTCCATTGCATTAGTTGGTTGGCATTTTGAGAATGTTTTCAATATAAAATTATCCTTGTAAATAAACAATCTAATAAATAAATTAATTAAAAACATTCTTTTCATATGTATTTCTTAAAAAAGTAGTAAGTGCTAAATATTGCATTGCATAGTTTTAATTAAGTTTTTTTTATAATGTTGTAAATTAACATTATTCTCGTAAATAAACAATGTGAAACTATTTAGTATTTGATATATCTGTTATAAATTCTCAAAGAAAAAATAAAATGTATAAATCTACTCTCATACTTTTCGGTTTAATTAAAATTTTAATGATCGCTTTTTAAAACCACAAACATTGCCGTGGGAGTGAAAGTATTTAAAATTATACCGGCAAAAGCGTCTATTTGACGCACTGTTTTATTGCGGGTATGAAAGTCGTAGATTGGTTAAAATCCATTAATGTTACATAATATTCAGGTTTGACAAAATAAAATTAGAATTATAGTGAATGTAATTTCGGACCCTACTATACGAGTCTGAAACGAGCCGTAATAAAGGGGACCAGTTAGGAACCAAATACATGAAATTGGGAAAATGATGGATTTTCTCTATCCATATTTTCGTATAAGACTTTATATTGCTCTTTCTGATATCATTCTGAGCATAAATATAGCATTCTTTGTTCCAGTCTCTTTACCAAAACTGCACTGTTCTTGTCCTATTTCTGGTCTAATTCTACTCGGCTCTCTATTCATCAGAATTTGGATGCTAAGTTACGTTATATAGCTCATTAGGCTGATTGTCCGATGGAATTTGCATTCGTTTGCATTTGACTTCTCTGGCATTGCTATGAAAATGTATCTCCTGAGGTTTTCTGTTATGTTACTACTTTTTCTCTAATTAGCGAAAATAAAAATCCCAAGTTCGGGTGGGGTCTTATGTTTGCTGCGCAACTGAGCGCCTGAATACTGCCCCCCCACCCATTGCGTCTCGTTTCCGTGCCTATGTCTTTTTTCTTAGTTTAGCGGCATATCAATCTCTATGGCTTATTTAATGCCGAAATCTAAACATTTGTATACATTTTTTCTTGCGATTATACTGGTTTGTAGGGATACAAGTTTTACTAATTAACCCATAGATGGGGGGAAGAGGTGGACTCATGCATTTAACAAGGGTATTTGCATCTAAGTGAGTATAATGAACCCAGTTGGAATTGGAACGGGTATGGCCGATTAACAGTTCCGAGCCATTGTCCACTACACCAGGCGTACATCCAAGCTTACAGCGCCTGTTATTCTCAATCAGTTATCCCTCTAAGTACTTACCAAGCTCAACGTTGCTTCAGTGATCGTACGGGAGCCGGTGTTTCAACGTTATGTGGCCGTAAGCCTTTCTAGTGTGTGACTTTAAAGTTAAAGAGGTATCCATCCACGCAGAGCGTGTCTTGAGTAACTAACCCTGGTATGATGTATCCCTCTCCAGGCCAAACCACCGCCGATATCCTACGATTCATCTTGATTACGGATATATGACCGCTGAGACCATAAGAGGAACACGCCACCATAGCCGTCGATTTCAGTCAAAGAAGACCCCTGTCCAATGATACTGTGTCATCACCGACCCGTATATACTATTAATAGTACAGTTTTAGGTGTAGATTTAACTTTCCACCTTTGCTTACCGTCTTTAAGTAAATCTTACCCCTGTCGAGATCATCAGGAAATACCGTACATGGATTAAAAATATATATTTCAAAACATATTTTTAGCAGATCATAAAATATACTGATTTCAGAATGTGCAGATGGTATAATAGATTGTGGATAGGAAGGCGACATCGAATAACCAAATTCAAGTTTGTTATAGTCACTTAGACACAAATACCCTTGTGAAGGATATGACTTTTCTTAACTATGCTGTAGGTTAGTAGAAGGTTGGCAAGCGGTCAAGTAAAATGCCAACTCCGAATTCAAATAGTATGTAACATGGACATAATCCTAAGTTACCCCTTTCGAAGGTATAGCACCGGGAAGCCACCTATGCCAGGGTCACGGTGAAGACATCGGGTATCATGATGTTGCTATTAGTCAATAGCAGAATCTAACGGACCAGATTTGAGGTATTGAACTGCAAAGCTGTCATTCATTTTAGGACAATGGAGCCTAACTATTCCGAGGCTGATAGAGACTGCGGCATGTGCCTCTTAATATATGGACAACCAAAGACCTTTTGATGGCATGAAGATTTTTTGATCTAAGCATTTCACACCAATCAAAGCCGGAGAGCCACTAGCACGCAAGGGGTTTCAGATGGTGAAAGCAAGAGTAAAGTGGAGTGTTTGAGGAAAGGATATAGAGAAAGATAGGGATCAAGATCGAAGCATCAGAAGATGTCGATTGACATTACATTTAAACATTTGAAGATTATGGCCACCAGGGAAGCAAGTAAGAAGAAGGGATTTCCACTGTCGGGGCGTGCGAGAGAAGAAGCTGTTGGAGTAGACTAGACAGTTACATTTAACCGTTTCGAAAGTGAAAAGGGTGGGACCGAGATTGTGAAAGTAGCTCGTCAGCGCTGTTGCGATGAAAATATTTGTAGAAAAGACAGAGGGAAGCCACAGCACATCTGTAAGAAAGTGACTGCAGACGACATGCCAGATCAGGAACCTATCACATTGAATATCCGTCTCTGGATTTAAATGTTCAAATACACGCAGTTCTCGGGATCAGCGACTCTTCTGATGTCTACGAATATTTTTTTTTCTTTTAGATCGTAACAGCTATGTCGCAATATTTCGTATGACGAGACATTATTTGGAAATTATTTCCTGTATCGAACGTGTTTTTGAATTACAGTTATAAAGTTTTTGATATGCGTCTCACATCAAACAAAATGAGAAGTGTGTAGCATTGTAATGCTCCTAAATATGTCTTTCATGTCAAGCTCTAGTTTTTCTACAAATACATTTTGATATTCTTTGCCGAATATTATTGTTATTTCCATCGATTATTGAATTTCACTGAATTTTGACTACATTTACCACTTGGCGAGTTCATCAAACGAATAAGACATATCGGAATTTGTTCCGTAAACGCTTTTAAATGATATTACAAAAGAAATTCCAATATTGAAATAAACACAACAAAGACGCAAGTTTCGCATTCAAAGAATTCTCAGGAGCCGAGATAAACTAATAAAACCTAAATATACAAAGAACCATTTTAGACATTAATGTATGTTACTTCTCTCGCAATTTGGACCTATTGACTTTTCTTTATTGCAAATTATTAGGAAAAAGAATGTCATAGTTTAGAATTAAACTTTTGCTTGTTTCTAATAATTTATTACAACCCTACTCGTCCCACTCTTGATGACATGGAGATTTTTTGATTGAAGCATTTTACACCAAGCAAGGCGGGGAAGCCACTAGCACGCAAGGGGTTACAAAGGATGAAAGCAAGAGTAAAGAGAGGTGTTTGATGAAAAGATATAGAGAAGGACGGGGATCAAGATCGAAGCATCAGAAGATGTTAAGTGACATTACATTTAAATATTTGAAGATTATAGCTCCTAGTTAGCACGATCGTTACGTTCTGCCAATACTTCTTGAATAATGGAGTCCTCCGTTTTGATCGCAAGGAAAGACATGAAAGGCATATCAGTAACGCTGTTTGATTTCAGTGAGAAAATGAATGAATGATTGAAGTGAAGATATAATTTTTTAACGCCTCCTGCCGATAGCTCATAAATAATAGCCTATTCCGTTTTGATTACGTGGAAAAAATGAAAAAGAGTTTTCAGTGACGCTACTTGGTGTCTGAGAGAAAAAGAAAGAATGAAAAAAGCGACGATATATATGTTTAACGTCTTTTTAAAAAAATCTTTTTATTTGTACCCCCTTACTGCTTAAAATAACGACCAGCATTCATATTTATAATTCTTATTGCTATATTTTTTTAAAGTTCTTATGTTTAAATATTTACCGGTGCGATAGGGGAATTTTTACGATTATTTTATTATCTTAGAAATCGTCGTGAGCTGATTCAATCGTCAACTGAAGAATTAAAATTAATCAGAAAATTCTAATTGTAAAACCGTATTATTATAATAGTTCCACAAGTACCCATTCTTAAAGAGTAATGAATCGGCTTTGTTAATTTTATATCAATTTCAGAAGTAACTTTAAAACTGTATACCTATTATCGACATTAAAAAAGATGCGTTTACATACTTTGCCTGAGTACACGCTTAGTCATTATACTTTTTTTTTAACTGCTACCCAAATTAACTGAGAGTGAGGTGAAGGATCTACTTCTGATCGGATACTACGGCAATGATTTCTGAATTTCCGCAGTGGGAATACGAGTCTTCAAAATGAAATTGTGGTAAAGGATGCCCATCTCCCTGTGACAATGAACATCCGAAAACACAAGTCAAACATAATCCATGTCATTGTATCATAGAAATGTCTCAGATAATGGATAACAGCATTTCAATAATATCGGATCATCTCAAGAAATTGGCAATCTGTATCAACTAGATAAATTGCTCAAAATGACGTTTTGAAGTCCGTTCGATGTTGCATCTGCGAAATTCTAAAGATAAGTTTCTTGATTGAATAGTATCTTGTTATCCGAAATTGTATTTTATTTATTGTTCGGCTTAATGGCTTCATCCTGACGCAATAGCGGAACAATTTCCAAAACTTCAAATGTTCCAAAAGAAGGTTGTGGTGTATGTGTGGTAGTCAGCCATTGGCATTTTTATTACGGCTTCCTGGAATCTAACTAGATCGTCGCTGATGAATTTTACTCTCAGCAACTAGGTGAAATGCACATCCTATTAAGCAAATTGCAACCGGCACTGGCTAATAGACAAGATCTTCTGCTTCTTGAAAAATGTTCGGCCACATGTTGCCCGATTGACACTACAGAACCTCACTTGATCTTTCACTTACTAACTACCTCTTTTTCAAGCATCTTGACAATATTTTAAACCAAAAGAGATTCCGTTGCAAGGAGGAAAGAACAACTACAATCAATTGGAGTCAAAAGTTTTAGCGTTTTTATCATAAAACCATAAATAAACTTGTAACTGGCAGAAATGTGTAGATAGCCCGGATTTTATTTTGACTGATTTAAACAAGATTTAAATACATTAATTCAGGATTAAAAGTTGATCCCAAAATTGTACATTATCTTTCGAACAAATTAATATCTTCAGATTAATAACCTTTATAATTCCTGTATATAATTTATATCCATTAAAAAGAAGATGCATGTGTGTGTGTGTCTGTCTGTATGTTACTTTGTGTGTCTATGCTATGTTACAAATTCACTAAAGTAGGTCAAGACGAACATTTCACATCTCCAGGCACCCCACCGGGATTGGCAGGAAAATCGATAAAAAAAAATGAAAGTCGGTACGACTTTTTGTACTAGCTAAGGCAAAGTTACACGCGAACATATTTTTTACTGGATGAGCTGATGTTCTTTGCATTTAATGCAAAACACCAGCTCATGTTACGTGATTTATGTAGAGTGATTGATAGCTTTTCATGCGACACTGGCTTCACACGAAAAATCGAAAAAAAAACTGTGGAAAGAATCGGGTATTTCGTACTACTTAAAATAAAAACTTCAATACCTTCCTAATTTTTATGCAATGTTCTTCAAACATATCGCAGAAAATTTGCCATTGCGCAAGAAATAATTCTTAGTCCTGTTCGCTTCCCAGCGTATTCGAAAAAAAAACACAAAAAACTGTTCAAAGAAAACTTTTTTTCGACCATAACTCCCTGGGTTTTTTCATTTTATGCTTTCCAAATTTGACATCTAAATTACATATGGGTCGCAAATTGTCTTGCGTGAATATTCGGTTTACATTATTTCAGTTAAATGGATTAAATTTGTAACAAACTAGGTCCAAAATTGGATTTTGCTATTTAGTCAATAGTTTCTTCATATGATTCAATCCTAAATTGGCATTCGGACAACATTTGACGCAAAGATTGTTTGAGAAGTATTACTGAATCGTTAAAAGGGCAAATTTTCCAAAGAACCTCTTATTAACCCCAGCTTTACAGTAAACGTGCTCAGAAGGAAGAGGGTGTTCATGTCTTTGCACTTTCAGTTGACTCAAGCTCTGACACTTCATCCATGTTTAGTTTCATTATTAGATTTGTTGACAATGCCATACTATTTAAAAGTTATTACGGTCATAGAAAATTTACTGAATATCTAAAACATTGAAACAATTTAACCCAAGTAACGATCACAAGAAATTTTTATCGATAGAATTCATTTATGAAGAACAATCAAATACTTGCAAAGGCCATACACTAAAAAGATGAGTCGGGGAGTAGTTTAGTATACCAACAAACGATGCATGCAAGCGGGGACGCAGGTAGACATTTCTAGACAAGGGGTGCGAGTATAGGGTCGGGTGCGATTATACAATTGCAGCCATATACACCCGGGCAACATCGAGTGCCTCAGTTAGTCCTATATAAAAACACTATAATGTCTGCATGAGAACATGCATGAAACCAGTTTAGAAAACTGTATAAAAACTGTCTAATGCCTATATAGAGACAGTATAAAACCTGTGAAATGTCTCTATATGAACCTGTATAAAAACTATGTACTTTTTTTTGGAATAAGGTTCCCTCTGTACAAGGCCAGTGGGGGAACTCGTTATATAGGGTTACGTTCGGAGATCATTTGTGAAGATTGGTGGGTAAGAAGCTGTTCGAGTGAAAATTAGTTCTCACTGATACTGAATACGGGGGTAATGCCTTCGTGTTGAGTCCGAAGCCCCATGGGAAGATGAAAGGAGGTATTACGTTGCAATCACTAGTGATCACTCCAAACACTTTCGTAATCACCATTAGACTCATCTAACTCTTTATGAATTCTCTGCCCCATCCTCAGATTGACGCCCATACACTCGTCTTGGAGTTTCGGCGCGAAGCCCAAGCAGTACAGCATGTCGTTTCCAATTTCCTGGCGGAATAAATTGCGTCATGGCGCTATTTTCCTTACAGACAGTACCCTACTTATCGTACCATACTGTGTAGTCGACAAAATCAAAAGCAAACAACGCACATGCATGAAATTCAAAATATTATATGGCGAGAATTTACGCATCGCACTATGTATAAATCCTGGAGAGAAATCTGTATAAGACATGGAAAGAAATCCGTTTAAAAACAGGATAGAAAGCTGTATACAACTTGCAGCGAAAGCTATATAAAACCTAGCGGAGAAACTGTATAAAACCTGAATAATGTTTTGAATATATATCTGTATAAAAAATGAATAATTATTGTACAGAAAGGATTATGATGCTTGCATTGAAACCTGTGTTAAGACTGTATAGTAATTGTCTAGGAACCTGTATAAAAATTGTATATCATTACAAAACGCAGTAGAGTAACCTCTGTAATGTTTGTATTGAAAATTGTATAAAACCTAGAAAATCAGTCCAACACAAAAAGGTTTTTTTTTTTTCTTAATCACTTAAATTAACTTGATTTTTTCATTTGAGGACTACAGCAGAATACAAAACGTGCACGTTTTCAGAGAAACCTCCAGCATTTTCTTAAATTTCATTTCTATGATGTTAAAACAATTAGAGCGCCGTATATACTGGCTTTTCTGAATCAAAGTAGAAAATCTCTTGTGACTTAAAAGGAACACGAATTTTCCAACAGCAAAAGAGATGATAATGTTGAAAGAATATTACGTCGGAAGTTGCAATCCCATTACATGGGCCTAAAGACAATTGGAGCTGTCAAACTGAATAAAAGAAAGAAAAAAAAAGGTTGAAGTATTGAAAGAGTGATAGAAGAAAGCTGAAGGCAAACACGCGACGAATGAAACATACGAAGAAAAGAGGAAAGAAAGGAGGAATAAAACCAATAAAAATACACAAAGAAGAAACGAATTAAAAAATAAGGTGTGGTTCTGCCAAAAACAAAAAAAGCTCTTAGCAATTTGTCATGCTTTCTGCCTGTCCTCCATTCGACCACTACTGTAGTGTATGACTTGACAATTCAGCTCCCCCGTTAGAAATGGCCGGACAATGGCATTCCATACGTTGATTAAAGTAAGATAAGCTACCTCTATTCACATTAGCTTTCCCTTAAAAAAAAGATTGCATTGAACACACATGCGTACTAAAACATAAACGCACAAAGACACCCATGCATCAAAAACATACATTTATATCTCTCTATCTCTTTTTCTCTCTCTCTTTTTATCTATCTATGACTGACTGTCTGTCTTTGTCTCAGCCTGATTCTCTCTCTCTCTCTCTCTCTCTCTCTCTATATATATATATATATATATATAGATAGATAGATAGATAGATAGATAGATAGATGCACATAAACATTCCTGGTTCAAGTGAATGACAAAATAAACTAAATAAAACTGCCTAGTAACGCGTTTCGTCCCGAAAAGATCTTCAGGCCAATAATAGTTTTATCGATGGAAGTTTATGAGATCACTTTGGTGCTAAATGTTTTATAGATAATCGGAAAGTAGTTCAGGACATTGATAGTAAGCCTAAACAGCCTACCCTTTATAAGCAGCAAGAATGATTGTTGCATCAAAATATCACCTGGCTATTAGTGATTTTCTGGTAGTAATTTTCTCCCTCCCTTTTTAGTTGTTGTGCACATGTTTTTTGTCTTCGATTGACTCTGAAGAGCGAGGAGCGGTAAGTTCTGTTTTGTTCTTTCTTTCTCTGAAGTTAAATTTTTGCTCCCCCACGTTATGGTGCGTGTTTTTAACTTGACTTTCCTTCCATCTTATATATATATATATATATATATATATGTGTGTTTGTGTGTGTGTGTGTGTTTGTGTGTATGTGTGTGTGTATTTAAAATCAGGTGTTACGCTGAATCCGCAATCTTGGTTTCAACATTATCGTATACTCAGACGTTTTTTTATCAAATGACCTCTTAACGCTTTATTATTTTCTTAAACTAATGAAAGCTGTATTATTATTTTAAAAAAATAAATAAACAAACGCACGAAGTGGGGTGTAATAGAAAGGGGGAGGAGGATAAGAAGAAGAAGAAGAAGAAGAAGAAGAAGAAGTGAAGAGAAGAAAAGCAAGGGTATTGTAAATCTATCTGTGAAAGGTTAATTGAAATATACATTACTTTCATATGTGCTTAAGAGGAAATTTCTAATATGTAAGCAAGGATTTAAGACTTTCTTTTAACGTATTATATATATATATATATATATATATATATATATATCCTTTTAACGTATTATATATATTACATATATAAAATAAGTCAAAAGATCGCTTTTTTTATATCGTGTATCGATAGCTTATGGGTAGGGTCTCAGACTAATGCCAAATCTGTCGAGTTGCGATCCTGGCTTGAAGCAGTCAATGACTTGTGATACAGCAAAGCAGACTGGTTTGGGATATATATATATAAGGGGAGTGAGACCTGAATTTTGGAATAACCTGTTCGAAATTCATGATTGTTTTTTTGCAAGTACTTTAGTCATTTTCAAGAACCATGTAGTGTGTGTGGGATTGGAAAAATTCGGTTTGCCCAATAGATACATACATGCATAATATACATACATATTTCAGTTAAATTTCGAAAATATATTGTTCTAATTATGTTTTAAAATCATACTCATACTATGCATATGTATATGTGTGTATTCGTGCGAATATAATTAGGTGATTGTGTTTCTGCGCGCATAACTTTGTCTGCGTGTGTGTAGTCAAAAATATGTGCAGTCTGGACAGATGTTTATGAAGTCAGACGAAAAAGTCAATATAGATTTCTTGCTGTTCAAAGAAACTTTTTCATAGACACCATCTGTGACTTTGTGTAAATCCGACCGAGTCATGAGGTCGATTAACATTTCTTTAATTAATAAATGCATTTATTACAATGGACCAGCTTCTCTTTGCGAAAATTAAAATGCAGATCGAAGAAGTTTTTTGTTTGTTTTGATCTTTGCTGGTTAATATCAAACGTGAAAAATGTAACGATTTTATAAATGCTAAAATTAATGAATTTTATAAGAAATGGATATTTTTTTCCTCTTTATAGCGAAGAAAACGGCGACTTACCTCGTCAAACCAAGTTTCTATTCTACGACGGAAAATGTGGCGAAAAAGAAAATTACTTAAACAAACAAAAGGGCACGTATTAGGCATGACATGCTGAAAATGGAATATTTGAATTAAAAAACAAGTCCGTCGCAGGAGTCGTTATAAAAGTATTTTGATATGCAAATTACTAAACATCCTATCTCAGCTGTAGACGAATGAAAAAAAAAAAAGGTTCTGCCGATAAAAGCAGTTGGTGTTCTCGATTCGCGAGCGGAAAATTCGGGAACTTTTGGCTATGGCATTTGTTAGAGAGTTATTTTTCTGACTGGTTACACGCATTGTGATTTGAGATAGTAACGGAGATTCGAGTTTTCAGCATTTCTTTCTGCCCCCGATATTCGAGTCTGTACTTTCAGTGATTTTTCTTTGTGTTGTGGAATCTGCGACAAATATTTCCTTTGCTTTCAGAACGCTTACACTCTGTTACATGCTATGAACTTTCAGAACATGGGTGATCATTGTTCTTCACGACTTCTTATCATTTCTAATGCTAAGCAATATATGTCCCTTGAGTATTCCTCCCAGTGTCTGGCCTGTTATCCATTTACAATAGCATGTTATGTAGTCTACGCGGTGATTGCAAATGCCTTTAGTATATCCATGAATTTTCAAAATTCACATGCACTCTAAAAATTATTACATGTTCCATATATTTGAACCCTCACTTATTTGATCTTAGAAGAAATGTCCTTTTTCTACCCATTTTCCTTAAGATCTCTTTATTGCTTGCTTTTTCTGATTATAGGATTCTCAGCATCCTTCTGTTACCCGAATTTCATCTTCAGCCTTCAGGATCATAGGAGCATTACCTCTATTGCAATCTTGGCAGCAGTAGTCTTTCATGACAGCGTGACGAAGCAAAACACTCTCCAGGCTGGTTTGAATTCACATTTTTCCTTCTAGTCTGGCTGCCACCGAAGGCTAGAGGATCTAATCTGTCCATAAAGTGGGGGAAAAGATGGATTCATAACTTTCTCAAGGTTAATATTAGGTTGGTGCAAAAATAATATCTTTTTTTTTTTACTAAGTTTTTAACGTCAAAAACGACATTATTTTTGCACCAACCTGATAGTACGAAAGTAAATGTTAATCACTCACCTCGATTTCTCAATCCAAGCCGCTATCCCTTACTCCACCGTGTCTCAACTGACATTTAATCAGCCTTTGCTTAGTTTTCTTTTTCTTAATATCTAAGATTTTCCTTTCATTCCAATGCGCAGGAAGATTCTTGTGTAAGATTTTCTGTCGTTTCTTTATATAATTTTTCTGAAAATTAATGTCCTAACTTACATTGAGCTGTCTTTCTGGCTAACGATCCTATATTCATCTTCCTACAACTGATATTTAGTCTTTTCTTCTCCGTTTAAAAGAAGTTCATTCATTTTTATTTTCTCTCGCAACAATCAACACTCCGTATCTTATGTTGTTACAACTGTGACAACCAATAATAAATCTCCGAAGGACTTCAAGATATTTTCGGATTGCTTCGACTTAAATGCTAAATATACCTGGTGGCAAGATGTATCTTTATCTCTTATGTCCCTTTCTATATTTCATTTATTCAATTCGTTTTCTATCTGTATGCAGGCGAGGTGGTGTTTTTATGAAGAAACGGGTGTTCTTGGTGAAATATTTTTGTACCGTCATTGCTATATACTTAACATCAACAGAAAAAGCAGAATAGCAGAATTACTTAAAACATTTCTGAAATAAAGTGGGCGTCGTTTAACACACCTTCAATGTGTTGTGATCCCATTGAAGCAAGTAATTTTCAAGTATCTGTGACTACACTGATCTGTTGGAAGTAAGAGTTCACCTCTTTGTTGAGCATGTTTGTCTCTCCCGAAGATATTTGTTGAATCACTTTGTCGAACAACTTTGCCTTTGTCCAATCGCTTTGTCAAACATTTTTGTCTTTGTTGAACCTCTCTATCGAACTTCTTAGTTGAACCTCTTTGTTTTATCGAACCTATTTATCATTGTTGAATCTCCATGTTGAACCTCTTCGTCCAACCAATTTGTAGTTGTCGAACCTCTTTGTCTTTGTCGAACCTCTTTGTCATTGTCGAACCACCTTGTTGAACCTCTTTATCGAACGATTTCGTCTTTGTCGAACCTCTTTGGCTTTGTTGAACCCCTTTTTCGAACGTCTTTGTCATTGTCGAACCTCCTCGCTGAAACTCTTTATCGAACGACTTCGTCTTTTTCGAACCGCTTTGTCATTGTCAAATCTCCTTGTTGAACCTCTTTATCGAACCATTTTGTCATTGTCGAACTTCTTTGTCTTTGTTGAACCAGTTTGTCGAAACTCTTTGTCATTGTCGAACCTCCTCGCTGAACCTCTCTATCGAACGATATTGTCTTTGTCGAACATCTTTGTCTTTGTTGAACCTCTTTATCGAACCATTTTGTCATTGTCGAACCTCTTTGAATTTGTGGAACCCCTTTGTCGAAACTCTTTGTCATTGTCGAACCTCCTCGCTGAACCTCTTTATCGAACGGCTTTGTTGAACCTCTTTATCGGGCCACTTTGTCTTTGTCGAACCTCTTTGTCTTTGTTGAACCAGTTTGTCGAATTTCTTTGTCAGTGTTAGATCTCATTGTCAAACCTCTGTCTTGAACCAGTTTGGCGTGCCTCTATACCTTTGTTGAACCTTTTTCGTCGTGTGGTTACATGAATGAGAAGAAAGAAAATCCGGTTAGGAAAAGAAAATGACAGTTTTTTGAGTTATCAAATGATTTGCATGATTCAAGAGTCTCATGAAACGTTGAATGACACAAACAAACATTTTCGAAATAGATATAATGCTGAAAGAGGATTCAGGGAATTTGTCACTCATAGGGCATATTGATAGTACAAAAGATAAAGACAAACTACTTAACGTATTCTATAAATGGATGTGAGAGACAGGGCCGAATAGGAAGGAGAAAAACATTGGTTAAAATCACGAGGTACTAGAGGCTGAGGAGAGCCATAATCACCTATGTTCTTAAGCTTTAATAAAAAGGGGAAGAAGTAAGACAGTTATATCTAGAATCAAAACTTTGAATTTCAGAGATATTTTTCCGCAAATATTTTCATGGCAATAGTTCTAAACTTTCCTCTTTGGCACATAGACTTTATTGAGTTTAAGTGGGGTACCAGATTGACAGCTAAGTGCCAAATAATGGATGAAATCATAAATTCTATTCTTGTAATTTCTTCTCTCGTGCTTGGAACCCGCTTCCAGCTTCTGGGTTTCCTGTCAATTCAATCTCCATAGATTTAATTGCAACATCAATCATCTTTTGTATCTCAGAATCTTGTTACATTTATTGTATTTTCTCTTCAGTAATGTTTTCTCAGTTCCCTTCTCTCTCTTGTCTCTTAGTGGCTTTATCGCCTTGGTTGGGGTGAAATGATAAAAGAAACGAAATATTAAAAAACACAAAATGGAGAACAGAAACATACCTTCTCTATTATATAGCATGGTATAAATATTTTTGTAAGACGAGAGAAAATAACAAACAGTGTTAAGATGATTATGTCAACATTCAAATGCTTCGGACGATCCAATAATCTCATCTAATGTTGAATGTTACAAAGAAAACAGAGTCCGAAGCAAATTTAGCAATTCACAACAACTATTAAGAAGCCAAGCGAGAAACTAAGTCAGACATTGTGAATTTCCGTGTGGAAAATCTTCACAACTATAAATCACCCAATGAGGATCAAGCTCACTATACCAGTAAGCAGCAATTTTGAGAACATTATAAGTTCTACAAGGATTCATTACTGGTGGGGACGCCTCTTTGCAACATAAGATATTCGGATGACACCATGTTGATAGCAGACACACAGAGGAACCTACAAGAACTGCTACAGTAGATTAAGAGGGAAGTGAGATGAGAGTGCCAAATATAAATTTAAAGAATAAAGAATGCATATTTGCCAGCAAAAAAAAACAGGGCGAAGTGAAAATTACAATTTTTAGGTAGGAAAATCAAACAGGTAAAAAAAAACATATATGTTGACAGAGGACGGAAAGTGCGACACTGAAATCCGAAGGCCTATCGGGATAGCGAAAGATGCCTTCAAAAAGCTAAGCAAATTATTAATAAAAGAACATTTCGTTAGACGCAAAGAAAAGAGTACTGAACTGTTACGTAACATCAGTCATCAGTGAATGTCAGACAATCTCTTCACAGATGACGAAATGACTTGAAGCATCCTAAATGTTGTTTTACAGAGAATGCCATGGACCGAACATGTGAGCAACGATGAAGTTTTAGAGAAAATGGTAGCAAAACGATACCTATGCGCTTGGAAAAATTGCTACTCTGTGACGTGTTGAAGGCAAGAGGGACAGAGGACAACAGTAACTGACCTTCATAACTTGTAAATCGATTGAAGAACAGGATTTAGGAGAGTTGAGAAGTGAACAAAATTTATTAAGAGCTACAAAGGATCAGTAAGGGACACGAAAGAAGACATTCGACGAAGGAATTTAGTCTAGTTTAGAGAACAATTATGAAACACCGAAATGAATAAATTATAGACATGCTAACCACTGTTCCACCGAGTGGCGACGATTTTATTTTGGTACGGTTACCTTAAAACAGCGGTAAGCAACCTATGCCCCACAGGCCAGAACCGGTCGTCGATTACCTTAACACGCACACGAAAAATTATTGGGGTACTATACTTATCCGCCCACGGACGGTATTTCCATATTATAAATTTTTCACGAACAGCACTGAGAGATCATGCATGTCATATTACACAGGTTTTTTTTTCCAAACCAAACACTAATATGAAAGAGGGAAAGGCTGATTACCTTTTTAATATGTATAAAATACTCTCTTCGCGTGCAAGTTTTCAGGCAGTATGTTTTACATTGGGATATCAGAACAACACAAGTTGTGGCTTACAGTGAGAACAAAAGTCCCCCACAAAAGTAATGGCCAGCAAGACGATTTTTTCAAGACCCTATCCTTGTTATTTTTTACTTTTATGTCCATTATATATAAGGCCCAAGAGCCACTCTATGAGCGCTCGTAGATAGGCATAATTTATGGGGATATAAAGCTAAACATTATCAGGATAAGAACGTAAGGATCAGAGAAGCATCCTGTAAGGTATTAGTTCCAAAAAGCAGCGCTTAATGGAAAGAAGCTGAATTAGTTCAAAGCTGTTTTTTTAATCATTCCACCCCGATCAAGGCAATAAAGTCACTAAGACTCAAGAGGTGACAGAGTATGTAAAAAAAAAAAGAAAAATACTATTAAGGAGAGAAAATAATAAAGGAACAAGAATTAAGTAGACAGAAGATAACGGTTGACATTGCATTTAAATTTTTGACGATGAAATTTCACTACGAACAAGAAGCAAGAATAAAGTTCCACAAGCGCGAAGTGCAATGGAAGAAACTGTTAGCATAGAACTTACAGTTACATCTAGCCATGTCAACAACTAAATGATGAGACGATACTGCCAATGTAGTCCTGCAATTACATTCATCACTTCTATGTACCAAAGCACGAAGTTCATCAGAACAATTACCATGGAAGTATTTATAGAAAAGGCATGGAGATCCTACATTCGTCAGTGACTGAAGGAAAGATGCTAGGTCAGGACCAATGATATTGAAGATTCTTTGAATTTTATTAAGAATCTCTAAATATATAGCGGTATTACCAGACCAGATGGGGCAGCAATATTCAAAGCAAGGATGAATAGAGAGAAAAAAATTGACTAGCACAACACAGTGAACCAACTTTCCTAGCAGCAGACCTAATAATTAAATATAATCATTCCACTTCATGTCAGTGGAAAATCTTATCCAGTGGAAGCGCAATGAATTACTCTCCTGGAAGGTTAGCATCAGCCATTCTGGGATCTAACGATTGATTTGGATGCGTTAAAATTAAGAAGCCATTCCTTGCTCCAGTAAACAACAGGTTGTATGTCATTTTCTGAGATCAGCTGCCAATTTGACCTTATGGAACCAGGATTGCATCTCACCAATGGAATACGAAAATAATGGCGTTGTTTCCCTACAATGTGCGCCCATGGCGGTCCTTGGCCCAGAATGTTAGAACTAGTAGAACTTCATTCTACTAGTTCGTTAGAACACTAAAATAATGTAACGTTTGTTTGTTATTATAGGAATATCACACCACTATCAGATCACTATAAATTGTTTTTCAGTCAAATTCTATATATAGAAAACGAGGATGCCTGTCTGTCTGTATATCTTTTCACTCAAGATCCATCTAACTTATTTTGGCCAAACTTGGCACATAGATTGTACAATGTAAGAGATTGGTTCTTACAGTAAAAAATCGATATTTAAAAAAAAAATAAATAATCGATAAACCGATCAAAAATCGATAAATTCAAGTTTTTCCTGTGATTTCGCCAAAACTCGGTATGTAGGTTACATACATCATGACGAGCTCAGCGATACTCATTTTTACTTCTACGCCACTGCGTTTAGCGAAAAAACGTGAAAGATGAAAAATCGATTTCAACACAAATTAATTTCAACAGAAATTTTAAACTAAAACTCCCTCAATTTTCAAGCAATCTAATACAAACTTCACTCAATTGTAGCCAACAATAATTTGATTGTTTAACAGTCATTTAACTTGATAATTGAGTCCACCCATATTGTGAAAAACCGCGTAAAAAGCGATTTTTACTGGTTTCTTGGTTCTTTTTCGTTGAACTTTCAACCAATTTTCATCAAACTTAACAAATGATAAATAAAATAAAATTATAAATGTATCCCTCTTTTACAAACCTGGTAGCCCACTGACAAATTGAATTTTAAAAAAAATAATTGTGGTTTGAAATGAGTCTTCAGGTTGCCTGCTTTACTCCTTCATGTCCTTGGCTAACTTCGGTTGAATAAATATATACCTCTTCTGTTGTTGATTCAAAATGTTTTTGTTTTTTTAATGAAAGTACTTTAAAGTAATTCAAGAAGATAGACTCTGTTACATCAAAACATGATGTTATTTTTTCTGCTCCATTCTAATTGAACGCTTTTTCTGTTCGACCAGCCGTACTGGGTATGACGATAAATTACATCCGCGTTCAGGGTAAGATGATAAACTACGTCAAACAGCAAGGCCTCTGATCAGGAAGCTTTGTGGAACCATCTCTTAATTGCTGGTGTTCCCGGGGTTGTAGCACCTGTTAGAGTTCCAGCTATGGGCAAATATTTAACCCCGAAACTGAGGTAAAAACACTGTAAAACATTTTTACCAGAAATAAGTTTTTGAAGAAAAAAAATATTACCAGCAATACGGTTTTGAAAAAAATAATGTTACCAGCTATATATTTTTGAGAAAAAAATATTACCAGCTATACGTTTTTGAAAAAATATTACCAGCTATAAGTTTTTGAAATAATAATATTGCCAGCTGGGCGTTTTGGGAAAGATAATATTTCCGGCTATAAGTTTTTGAAAAAATAATATTACCAGCTATACATTTTTGAGGAAAAAAAAATTGACAGAAATAGATTCTTGACAAAACAAAAATATTACCAAATAGAAAAAGTTGTCAGCATTAAATGACCCATTGAGGTTGATATGCCGTAAAACAAAACAAACCAAACTAGACCTGATCAAACAGCTGGCTATGGCTGCTAGTAAAAAATAAATGAATCGTTTTTTTGTTTGTTTTCGTGTGCGTATATTCTATGAAGCCGTCCCAATAATATTTTCTCGATCACTTACTTTAACCACTGTTATGAACATAACGTTAGCAACAGATACAAGGTACGGCTTCATAAGGACTATTCAATTTTCTCTAGATTGGTCGATATGAATTTTGGTAAAAGAAAATTAACAATTAATGTACTTCGGTCATTGTTAAAGATTTCTTATTTCTTATTGAAAACATTAGCAATACGCAATCATGAATATCTTATCAAATACATTTTACAATGTAATAAACTAAACTTAGCAATATTTTTTATCTTTTTTTTTATCTTTAAATATATTTACTCACGATAAAAATATTTACATCCGAGAGAAATGAGTCAGCCAGCAATATACAGTAAGCCACTTAAGAACTATCAACTTCAGAAATAATAATTTGAAAGCTTGAATTAGATATTGTGAAGTTAAAAATTCAGTCGATAGACTGTTGAAGTTGCACCATTTTAAGAATAATTGACAAACATCGATAAGTAGATGTATTGAAATAGACATTATCTGAAAGATTTTTGATAAATAGATAATTATCTGGGTTTGTATGTTAATAACATTTTCGTCATATCTCTTTCTCCATTTCTCCATATCTTTGTCTCTCTTCCTCTATATCATTGCCTTTCTTTCTTTATATCTCTATCTTTCTTAATTTGCTTTGTTTATCTTCCTCCATATCCCTGCCTCTTTCTTCATAGCTTTGCCTCTCTTCCTCCACATCTCTTTCTCTCTCTTTCTTCATATCTTTGCCTTTCGTCGTCCATCTCTCATCCTCACTTTCTTGATATCTGTGGAATTATTCGTCTCTCATTCTCTCTCTCTCTCTCTCTCTCTCTCTCTCTCTCTATCTATCTATATATCTATCTATATATATATATATATATATATATATATTCATATCTTTGCCTCTCTTTCTCCACATCTCTTTCACTCTCTTTCTTCATATCTTTGCCTTTCATCGTTCATCTCCCATCCTCGCTTTCTTGAGACCTGTCCACTTTTATATTTACTCTCTCTGGTAGGATTGTAATCAGCGTCTGGACAGAGGTGGGTACCGTTAGATCCGCTACACTCTAACCAATTCAGCCACAAAGAACCAGTCGTTCAGGCAAGGCCGAAATTCTACCATTAAGCGAAACTTCTCTTGTCATAGATCCTCTGATTTTTTTCATATCCAAAATTAAACAAACTACTTTTTCTTGAGAAATTAATGGAGTTTTTATTAATCTGGCACGATATTTTTATTATCATTTCAAGCGTTATACTTAATAGACTCTCATATCTAATTTAAAGACAGCCCCCTCTGCCCAAAGGGACGCTGGAAGGAATGCAACCGTAGGAAAGATGATTTCCCGAATTTAAATCTATCACCATATATATATATATATATATATATATATATATATATATATATATATATATATATATATATATACCCGATGCGATGAGAACGAAAGTAATATATAAATTTCAACGTTCACAGCATTACTCCAAAAGAGGGCTTGATACCGATAGTAGAGCGATAATTATTTTATTTATTATAATTTTATCATTTGATAACATTAACTCCATTTATATAAACCAGTTATTAAACATATTCCATCATCCGTTGAACGCCGTATGAATGAACATGAACTCTTCTAGCAAGGAAATATTCGCTAAACATAAAATTATCTATAACAAAATCCTCACCGATAATGGTTACAGATAATCCGAAATTAACCAAGTTGCATTTTTCTAGTGAGTAAAATGGTTTTGTCTATATGATGAAATATATATATATATATATATATATATATATATATATATATATATATATGGACTCTCCTTTCGAGAACGATAAATGAGGGTCAGCAGTGGATGGTGTCTTCGTTTTACACTTATTTTTGCTAGCAGGGGATATTGTGGAAAAAATCAGGTAAGGCAAAGACATTTCATTTGTGTTTTCTTAGGTGTGATACTAGCCCATCCACACTGACAGATGAAATTTGTTAAAGCAGGATTTTTATGGTGTCTCTACTTCAGAACTTGACGAAGCTAAACACGGTACTTCACTCTACTGTCTTCAAAACTCTTTAACTTAATTAAACATGTCTTACGCCACTCCTTTCGACTTGATGCTTGGCCTTCACAGGTTTTGACATCAATGTTGAGATGTTTCAAGTTATCTTTCAATTTAAATTTGTAGCTTTAAAGTGGACGTCCAACTGAACGCTTGGAGTTTGGTAGTTGTCCATACAGAACCCTTTTTGGAAGCCTATGCTCATCCATTCTCACAACATGACCAGACTACCTTAGTTGTATCTTTACTAGAATGTTTTTAATGCTTGTCATATTGTTACGTTTCTTCATTATTGAACTATTCTTGACCCTGTCATCCTATTTTAGATCACATATGGCATGAAAACAGCACATGTGAAAGGCGTCAAGTTGATTTATGATGCCTGCGATACAGGGTCCAAGTTTCAGCGTCATACAGAAAGGCTGAGAAAACGACTGATCTGTATATGTTGATCTTTACTCTGGGAGACAAGTCTTTGAGCCACAGAGGATCGTTCCGTTAGCAAGGTTGATTTTTTTTTTTTGTTATTTTTGCTTATTAGTATACTAATAACAAAAAAAAAAAATAGGAATAAAACATAAAAAAATACTATGTTACTTAAAAATCGAAAACCGAAAAGAGAAAATATACAAGTAAAATAAATTAACCTAAATTCATCCAAGTAAATAAATAAACAAACCAAGCCCAAATAAAGATAATCAATTAAAAACTGTTCCCGCCAAAATAATACTTAGAATGAACTACAACAATCAACCCCAAAACTGAACAAATAGCTTTAATTAAATTCCCAAACCAAAACAAAACTGTTAAATAAGTGATATAAACAAATTTTTACTACGTTAATAAATAAATAAATAAATAAATAAAATAAGAAACAAAAATAAAAACAAGCAATATAATTTGACCTAAATAGATAAACAAACGACTTCCGGTGAAATAACCGCCATAACAGAATACACACAATGCACCACTAACCCGTATATATATAAATAGCCGAGAAAAATAACAGCACACGTGGCCTGACGATTGCATATAGCATGAAACAGACTGTCGCCTCTAAGTGTTGACTTCTATGTTCACTTTTATATTATATATATATATATATATATATATATATATATATATATATATATATATTCATTGATGATGGTTTCATTAAATAAAATAGACAAGTTTTGTCTATTTATTTTAAGTAAGTTCCTTTCATATTGTCTGATAAGCTTAATAACATTATCATTGAAAGACGAAAGGAAATCACCATATTGATACATGTTTAAATCCAATCTAAGCTTTCGGCTTACATAAGCCATTATCAAAGATGACAATTACTTTTCAATATATCAACCAAAACACGGAGGAAACGATAATGATAGTCTATTTTTGTTGCATGAAAAATTTCAAAGCAACGACAATCTATATAATTTAATGAAACATATATATATATATATATATATATATATATATATGAATGAATGATACAAATATCATTTTAAAATATACTATATTTATTGGTAAAAGTGATAAATATCATGGATAGAGGTATGGTCCACCAAAAATCAAGCGACTTCCTAAGAGGTACACATGAGATGACACACGGAAAAGGAGTGCTCAATGTCGCAATGTCAGAGCATTTTAAATTAATCATCGCGCACAGGAAACTGGTGGTCGTTGTCGGTCATACCTACACCAAAAGATTATGATAAAGATTATGATCATGCTGTCAGTTTCCCAAATTAAGTGAGCATCATAATTATTTTAAGCTGATATAAATTAAATTATAAAACATATAGGATAATGAATATGAGTATATATCACCACTCTCTTTAATTAAAGATGTAAATTAAGGAGCTATATTGAAACCCTAAAAAATCGACTGAAATTATTATTCCATACATGATATATATATATAAATATAAAATTATCATTTACAGCAGCAGCTGGCCTGCCACCGGTTTACCTGTCACTAAAGTCAGTTTCTCCGTTCGCTCTGCGATTGACAGTAAAGCTAATTAGCTATATCCTTACTGTTTTTACATCAAATGCAAACTTTTCATGAATACTCACTAACTTCCTGCAAATGTTTGCAACATTTTAACTTCTGGAAACCCAAATTCTATGACCGTTCTTAGCGTTTTGCGTATCTCCATTTTAAAGTGAATTATTGGAATCAAAATTGACAGTAACTTCACATATGTTTTCTTTGAGCGTCGCTATTCTTTATAGTTTTGGAAGGACGCATGTAAACTCAATATTTTTTCAAAGCAATTATTAAAGATTCAAAAGAAAAACTTGATGATTATTATGAAATTCAAGGAACAAAATGAACCTTGACACCATTTTGGCAATATCTTTGTATGTTATCCGTTTAGCTTTCTCTTTGATCTTCTTTGATATCTCTTTAGGGGAGCTTAGGATTAAACGTAATTATCGGAAATTTCTTTGAACTCCGCCGCTTAAAATGGAAGTCTTAAGGACTGTTACCATAAATTCTTGCAATTGTGCATGATAATCAAAACGAAGACCGTTTTGAATTATTTTTATATTCACATAAAAGTCGGTGTAATTGATATTATATGGAAAGGCGTTAACGATGCGCATTCGCTCCTGTTTGAAGCTATATTTCTTCTTCAAAATTGTTTCAGCAAGTTTACTCTTCTTTACGGTGAGGCTTAAATCATATTCCTACGCGAAGGCACATTGGGATAAAGAAAGATGTCTTCCAAACGCTTAAGTAAAATATTAGGACACGGGAAAAATCGTTATAAACAAAGAAAAGTGTACTGAATTATTATGTAATATCAGTCCTTCCATATGACAGGAAATGCTGGATAATATCCTAACAAATGAAGAGGAGGCTTGACAAAACAGAATTGTGGTTCTCCAGAAAGTTACTGAGAATACTCTAGACTGAAGATAACGAAGTTTAACAGAAAACTGAAACAAAAGGACGCAAAATAGAGGATTCAGTTGCACGTTCCAGGGTCCATTATTGCTTGAAAAATTTGATACTCGCAATTTTAAAGCAAGAAGGATAGATGTAACAAAGCATAATCTACTTATAGAGCTTCTCTTTTTATTTTTATAGTAAGGTTCACTCCGTATAAAGCCCGGGAACTACTCACGGTACAGGGTTACGTTAAGAGGTAATTTACATGGATAGGACGGGGAGATAAAGGTTAACCCTAGACTTGAACATTGTAGCGATCGGGAAAACATCTACTTGGGAGTCAGTCCCACCATGCAGTTTTTCGTGAAAAGAAACTGTTCGAGTAGAGTTATCTTCTGAGCGATGGAATACGGTGAAAATGTAGGTGCTTTGCAACAATGTGTGTGGCATAGTGGGTCGTAGTCGTGAAGATTAGACCTGGCGGAAAAAACGAATGTAGTTCGTGCGAGCACTTACCCTGGAATAAGCGATAAAGCAGTAAGAGTCTCGCCACGCCCCATCTGTGCGAGAGAGGTTGGAAGGTGGAAAATAATTCGTCACCCAAAAGGACTCGGAGAAGCTTTTGAACGCTATCGAGATTTGAGTGAGGACTGTGCAGCTCCCCATCAAATATGACAAAAATACTCCATTTTAGAACTGATCTGGCTGTTGTAAAGGAAAAGGATAACATGAGGAGTCAGGTACTTACTGGAGCGGTACAGGGGGCCGACCATTTTTCCTGCGTCTTTGGCAATCTTTCGTATGTAAGAAATCTACTAGCGGTCAGGATTGAGTTTAAGCCCTAATAGTCTTTCAAAGAACGGAGCTTCCTCGAGGAGACATCCGTTCATCGTGATCAGTGATGATGGAATGTAACTTTGATTTTCAAGGCATTCAATGTAATCAGCCAATTTTTCATCCACTGAGATGTTAGAACAAGATCAGGACATTCATGATAAAGAATCCATTCATTGTCACTTGTGGTAGTTCAGGATCCAATCAGCGGAAATGGAATGTAACTAGTTTGTTTTTCGGGGCATTGAATGTAATCAGACATTTTTTCCACCCACTGAGATGTTAAAGCAAGATCAGGGCTTTCCTAATAAGGAATCTATTCATTGTCACTTGTAGTAGTTCGGGGTCTGATCACCGGAGATGGAATGTAACTAGTTTGCTTTTCGAGGCATTGAATGTAATCACCCAGTCTTTCCACCCACTGAAATGTTATAGCAAGATTGGGGCCTTCCTTATAATGAATCTATTCATTGTCACTTGCGATAGTTCGGGGTCCGATCAGCGGCGATGATATAATGTAACTAGTTTCGTTTTTCGAGACATTCAATGTAACCCGCCATTTTTCGACCACTGAGAAGTTAGAGCGAGATCGAATGACAGATGAGCTGTCAATATCTGATCAAGCGTTTTAAAAGTGCACCCTTATATTGATTGAGTAAATGGATGGCATATCAGGGTTTACGAGAGAGAGAGAGAGAGAGAGAGTATAAAAACCAAATTTATTAAGTGCTACAAACGACAGGGTAATGTGAAGAGCCTAACAGGACAAGACACTTGAAAGAAAAAGACTCAATTGTATGCCCACTTAAATTCTTTTCTTTTTATGTGTCATGTCCTTTTAGGATGTAGGCGATCATGGCTCTCCACCTCCTTCTATCCCTTGCATCTCTGAACAAGTACCTTCCCTCTGCTACCTCCCTCAGTCCACGTTCTGTCATCCACTTGCTTAAGTCCGCCAGATATGTCATGTGTTGTTTTCCCTTGCCTCTCTTTCCCTCTAAACGACTTGTGAGTATCAGATTCTCCAGGCCCTCGTTTCTCATTCTGTCTCCCATAAATATCAGCTGCCTCTTCCTGATGTTAAGTATAAGCCTCCTCCTTGTTTGCATCCTCTCTAAGACCTCAATGTTTCTCACACGCTCGGTCCATGATATCCTTAGCATCCTTCGGTGGAACCACATCTCCGTCGCCTCGAATCTCTTCTTCATCTTTGAGGAAATCCTCCAACCTCTTTTCTGCTTTTCTAAACAAAAACATTCACTTTACTCATTTTTAAACTGAAAACCTCGCTTTGTTTTTTTTTTAAACAGCATTGTCTCTAAAAACAGAATATCTCTTTTACATAATTTTAGTTACAATAGAAACCAGTTAAAACCTATACAAATATATGCCGTAAAGAAGGAGAGATGTCACATAACAGCTCAGTATTTTTTTTTCTTTGTTACCAAAGAAATCCTCCTGTTCCGCAATACACTCTCCAACTTTTGGAATACGTCCTTGTCCGTAAGATTCTTAAATTTACTCTAATAATAAATATTCTCATTTATATAATTTTGATTCAGACTAACTGAAAAGCTTTCCTTTGGTTACTGATTCGATACCTTAAGAATAGTTGAAATGAATAAGTTGAAACGTGGTCAAAATAGTCTATATATAAAATTCTGTTACTTCTGTTAGTCTGTCCATCCGTCCGTCACATCCTTTAAAACAGCCATACATTGACCGACCGAAACCAAATTTTGTAGAGAATTAGAAACAGTTAAGTGGATATAATTTACAGTTGATTTTACTTGAGTGCGTAGCATAGTACAATAAATGTTCATTTTTTTGGAAAAATTAAAAGTTTTATTATTTATTTTAACATACAAAATCCCCTAACTATTTTAAAAACATTTTACTGATTAAAATAACAAATACTTTAATAAAAATGCAATATTGTTTACCTTTTTATGAAGTTTTTATATACAAGAATGGAGTTTCCTGTTCGTCTTGCGTTTGCGAGAACTATAAACAAATCACAAGGTTAAACGCTTCATAAAGTAGGAATTTGACTCTATGCATCGTCAGCTGTATGTTGCATGCTCAAGAGTAAGAAATCCAATTAATTTATTCTTCGCTGTTAAAAAGGAAAAAAACAAATATTGTTTACCATGAAGTCCTATAAAATTAAATTTTGAAATAATTACTGTTTCGATTATCATTATTTACATATTTTGCAGTCAGACTAATTTTTTTGTTGCCATCATAAATTTTCGGCCGCTGTGCCTTTGGGTCTTTTCGGTATATTGTTATCACCGGCTAAAACAATTAAAGTTCAATGACACGCGCTCTTTCCTTTCAATCTTCTTTTAATGGATGGCAGAACACGGACTGTGAGTTGATTGAATTGTTTGTTTGTATTTTACGGCTTGTCAATAATTTATGGGATATTTGAAGTCGAAACATATTTTCGATTGTAAAAAATTACTCTTTTTCTTACCAATAAATCCTGCATTAACATTTTTATAATAATTTTTTCCAGATATAAGCCTTACTATTTATTTAACCTATAGCTGAGGGAGAACAAATATTCATACCCTTCCCAAGGTTATTTGCATTTAAGTGAATGCAACGAACCCAACTGGAATTAGAACACTGTTTCCGTTTTTCCATTCCAAGATGATTATCAATTACACCAGTCGCACAGCACGAGATGGGACGGGGATAGTCTGCAGACAAACATAGTTTAAAGCTACAAAGGATAGGATGTTATGGAGAGCCATTATCCCCGACATCCTTAAGAGATACTGCTCCTAAATGTAACTCTTTTTTATTATTAATTTTCAGTTTATCTGCTCACCAAAATATATTATCCGCCAGATGCCTGATACTGTTGAGTCATAATCATAAAATTACTTATATTGATTGCGTTTACCAATTCGCCCACGAAAGTGGCATGTGACTCCATGACTTTTTAATAGGATTGGGATCAAGGGTGTTTTGATTGTTTGGGGTATTTTATTGTGTGGGAGACGAAATCTGGGAAATGTTTAAAAAGGGAATGGGGAATATGACACCGAAAGCCGAAGCGTAGTGCAATAACAAAAGGTATCTTTCTAGAATTAATCATTTACACCATTCGGACTGATATCCTTATCTTTATTGACATACCCACAACGTTTCGCCCGTTGTACACTCCGGTCTTCTTCAGCTGATTACTTGAACAGTTAAACAATTTCTCTGTTACACGATTTTGACAATGTTGCTGATACACCCGATATATATATATATATATATATATATATATATATATATATATATATATATATTAATGAAAGATAGTCTTCTTTATTTCGTCCACCGGGGTAGACTTCTTTAGTTTCACGCCTCTTCTGGATGTCTCAGTTATCTCCCTTTAACTCAACTCTCCAAGCTTTTGATCAAAACTGCAGTTGGCAGGTACTGAACTCACAACCCAACGATTTCATCTACTGGGCCATGTGTCATTTTAGACATCAGTGTATTAATTGGTGGGGGGGTTATAAAATTAATGTTTCAGTACACATTTTTTTACCTGAGCTCATATTTCAATTTTGTTGTTATTCATAGCATTCCTCTACCACTCCGTATTTCTGGTTCCTATAATGTATTCATTTCTATGCTTGGTCTGCTCAGGAGATTTTTGTGACCAAGCATACGTGCTGATTCCTTAAGTTTTCGTATTTTTCAGTGATGTTTTCGTATTTTTTAGTGATTTCAAACTGATCCAACGGGGCTGGGGCGATGATCACCATTTGCCATCCATATGGGGTCAGCTATGCCTGATTTTTCTATTTCCCCTCGTGCTACATCTTTACGATATTCTTGCAGTCTTACCTTAAGGGGGCGGCTTGCTTCTCCAATGTCTTCAGAAACAAGAAGATTTTGTTGGAAACAAAGAAAACTGTTATGTTATATCATCTCTCCTATTTCGCACTGAAATCTAGACAATTTCTTCAAAGGGGACTAGAAAATGTCAGGCACCAAACACTTCAAATGGCTTTCATGTGAACTTTTCTTTTGAAAATTTCTGTTACGCTCGTCTCTATGTATGGATGTAAAGGGCCGCTGAGTATAGAGGAGCGAACAATCAACGTGTATATTTATATTCATATTGCGCGCAAGCACATACACACACATATAAACATATATATATATATATATATATATATATATATATATATATATATATATATATATATATATATACCGGGTGTAACTGCAAAATTGTCCAAATTGTGTAACATCATGTGATAATTATGCATCCCACAAAATGGATAATATCTAAAAAAGAAAACACTAAAATAAGTGATTTACTATTTTCAGGTTTTCAGATAAGACGTTTAGCCATCTTGACAAAATTTGTCGTAAGAATCACCGAAAATCTCTTTGAGTTATTCAGCTAGAAAGAGAACAGGTTAAAAGCATTTTGTTTCAGCGAAACTATGTCTTCCCTAGTGAGCAATGGCATGATGAAAAAGGCCGTCCAGGTCTTCATTGATGGTACGAACATTTATACTCTGGCTTCCATCTTGAATGTTAGTTCAAGAACCATAGAGAAAACTGAATAATTTTACAAAAGAGGGAACAGTAAAGAAGAAAACTGGATGAGGAGGTCGGAACAGCAAGACGGATCATCATTTCACCTTAGAGCTAAATACATTCTTATTTTTCAAGGTAGAGTCCATTAGTGTTATAAAACCTCGGAGAATTCCTGTAAGATATCTTTAATCATTTGTAAGATAAGACGGTTCAAAGATTAATCTAACAATTGAACAATTTTGCTGTTACACGATTTTGACAATTTTGCTTTTAAACCCTGTATATATATATATATATATATATATATATATATATATATATATATATATATATATATATATATATATATATATTAGTAATGAAAGATAGTCTACGTATGCTTATCATAATATTTAGATTCAAAAGACCAGTGAAAGAAATTCTCGAGATTAAAAAAAACAAATATAACCAAATGGAAACAACGCGAGAAAATCGGAATTTTCGCACACGTCTGTGTCCTTTCTCAATGAGACGAGAATTAAAAAATAAAAAAATTTACTGCAGTTTATAAGCAGTAAATTCGACCTTGCCAACCGAACGATCCTTTGTGGCCGAGCGGTTAGGCACGCTGGGGTAAATGGCGGTTCCGTATAGGATGCAGGTTCGAAATCTGTCAAAGGACGAATATTTTCTATGAAAATTTCTCGGACATTCAGGCCGATAAATAATTTTTAATACTGTTTATTAGAAACAGAGCATTTACTTAAATACTTGTATCTATAAAAAGAACGTTAAACATAAAAAAATGTCTTTAATAAATATATATATATATGTATTAGGATTATGAATTTTTGCAAAATACTTGATTTCCTATATAATAACTTGATGAAAATTTATTAAAAAATGATAATGGTTTTAATTAACTTTAGTTTTTTGTTTTTTTTTATTTGTAAATGTCACGCTCCACACCAACATAATGTCTAAAATCTTATATAAGTAGTACTATGACTACGAAGCATTCTAGAACTTCCTGTAGCCTTCTGGAATTTTATGAAATCTTCTAGAAATTGTCTAGAAATTCCACTACCGGTTAACCCAAGCCTTTTGAGTCAAATAAAATAAAAGACTCTATTCCAAACCTGTTAATATTTATCCTAGAAAGAAGTGCCAAGTCGACGTGATCGAGTGTCTCATCGTGTTGGGTAACCCTTAAACTGTTGATCACGCAAGATTATGGACGTCTGCCAGAAACTTTAACTATTTCCGCTGGGGAGAGTTGCGCTATAAACCACAGCCTGACACTGTGGGTGTTGAACAAAAAAAAAAAATTATGTCTGAACAGGTGTCACTAACAGGTATGATTAGGAATAACTAACAAATACGGTAACTCAGTAGGATGTTCGAAACGTGAAACAGTCTGCATAGATGACAATTGATAAGACTTGATGTAAGTAAAGACACTATTATCAGTATTCTTGTTCAATATAAAGCCACTCTAACTGAATGCATAATAATATAAATAACATCTACGCTTGCGTTATATTAGAAAATTATATAAAGATCCCTAAACTTGTCTATCATTAAAAAATAAGATAAGCGTTTTTTCCATTGAATGATTATGTGGGTCCAACTAAAAAAATTAAGAGTAAAAGTGGTCCATGGATAAAAATAAAGTTGAGAACCACTGATTTAACCCATAGATGGAGGAGCAGGTGTATTCATACTTTTCTCAAGTGTATGTATACTTTCTCAAATAAATGAAAAAACCCAACTGGAATTTGAACTTAGTTCCCCGATTACTCATCCAAATCCGCTATCCATTACACTATCTGCGCATCCCAAATGTGCAAAAGACACAGCAGATTTTATGTTTAAGCGTTTCACCCCAAGCAAGGCGGGAAACCACTAGGACGCAAGGGGTTACAGAAGATTTGGAGCAAGATCAGATAGGAGTGATAGAGGAAAGGATGAGGAGAAGGATAGTGGATAGATCAAGGCAACTGGAGATGTCGATTGACATTACATTTCAATAGTTGGAGATTATAGCTCTCAGGGAAACTGGAATAGGGAAGAGAGTTCCACAAGCGAGAGGTGCGAGACATGAAGCAATTGGAGTAGAAGAGACGGCTACATTTAGCAGTTTTGACAGTGAAAGGATGATAGCGGGATTCCAGCCTCGTAGGGCGCTTGAATTCATGAAGTCTGGGAACCAGCGAATGCATCTCCTCGAAGCAATTGCCATGAAAGTATTTGTAAAAAAGACAGAGAGAGGCCACGGCGTGTCTGTGAGAGACCGACTGTAGACGAGATGCCAGAACAGGGCCAATTATATTGCATATCCGCCTCTGGATCTTATCAAGAACCCCGAGGAAAACAGAAGGGGCTCCAGATCATATATGGCAGCAATACTCTATTGGAATTTAAAATCCAAAACGAATAGCCCAATCTAATCCAGAATATGAGGTATACTGATTTTTTTTATTTGCCTAACCTCCCTACAAAGATAGAATGTTCTTTTTATGCGCGTATCTATGGCGCAATGGCAAAAATCTGGCAGGTCTCCGCTAGCTCTACGTGTATTTAGAGCACTGAGGAATGTACTGCCACAGGGTTGGAATCTCCGAGTCCAGACACCTTTTTTATTGTTATATGAAAACAGATACTATGTATTGATCACATCCAGAAGAAAACAAATAGGTGATCTGTTAGATGTTGCCGATTATATATATATATATATATATATATATATATATATATATATATATATATATATATATATATATTAATAATCAAAATAAGAAAATATAAAAAAGAATTCTCTGTATATTTAAGCAGATAGCCATTCTCTGCAGTTCAGTCCGTTTTCTCTAATGTTCGATAAATTAACATTAACATTTATAAGTGATAATGTAATTATCGATAAAACTGTCATTTGCCTGTTACGCTAAAGTCATGGATTATTGGTTTGTTTTTTAAACAACCGACTTAAAAGCACTCCGTCTTTTGTCAGTTAAGATTATGTATGCTTTTCACACTTGATTAAAAGGATTAGTCTTCTGGTCTAAATCACAGAATAGACTGATTTCAACGTGTTATTTAACTATCCCAAAATACTTTGATACGGCGGATTGGCTTGCATGCTCAAATGGCCAGCACAGGGTCCAATATAGCCAGACAGGTCAATACGTCGAAAATCTTACTATGAAGCTCAAAATCTATTGACAACAAAAAGTAATACTGGAGCAAACAGCAGCTCTCCAGCTGTATATATAAGCAAGCAAAAACCGACTGATATGTGTCCTTGATATGCAGTGATCGATGGCAAAGAATTAGCGATACACTCACCTACAACGCTACTGAGTACACGATTCTAGTTACGTTCATACTGCAGTTGGTAGTAAGAGTTGTGACTACTAGCACAATTATATAGAAGCAAGAGACTTTGAAGGGTGTTCTCACAGGGTGGCCCTTTGCATTAAGCGCCTATTGGGACATAATCCAAAAATAAAGTGGAATTCGTACATACGATCCATTGGTAAAGATACTATAAAATGTTATGTCTCCTATACCACTCCAGTAAGAACCTGACACCTCCTGCTCTCTCCTAGATTTACAACAGCTAGATCAGACCGAGAATTAAGTGCTGCTGACTTTTTGGGGAAGGAGCTACATAATCTTCACTTTTCAGTATCGAGAGTCCAAAAGCGTCTCCGCATCCTTGTGAGTGGCGAATGATTTTCCACCCTAAAACCCTTTCATGCTGACGAAACTTCCCCAGTCTCTCGCTGCCATATCTCTGTTTCCATGAAAAGTTTTCAGAAGAACTTCATTCCTTAGTTCCACCTGTTCAAACCTCCGGCATAACATAGACATTGTAGCGAACAAACCTTATTTCCTTCGTATTCTACTAGAAAAGCTTCTTCTCACAATCCGCTGCTTAGAGGACGATTCTCATTTGCTTCGACGATCACTTATCTTAATCTGGTCAAGTCTAGGTTTAACTGTTATCTTCTCCCATAAACTGTCACTCGTATTCTGCAACTTTCTACTTCAAATGGCTTTCGGTCACTGTACATCTTTTTAAAAACTATTGGATTAGCAGAATAATGTATTTTTGTGTGTGAATATTGCATTTGCAATTGTTTGAGGATAACAATGTTTTTAACACATAGCCGGCGGATAAGAAGGATTCCTACATTTCTTAATAGTATGTCTCAATGTAATGAACTCGATCGTAATTTCTTAGTCCGTGTCGCTATCAATTACACCATCGGCGTATCGATGAGAAGAGTTCAAGTTTCGATTAAGGGTGTTGATTTTGTTCTCATGCTCTTGTGAAAAATAGAAATCCATCTAAATCTCAGATGAGGTACTGTAACTATTTATACTATTTACATTAGGTACCTCCACTAATTTTCGATACCTCTAGTTTAAAATGATTTTTTTTTTTTATTGAAAAGCATTCTTGAAGCTTCTAACCCATGTCGAGCCGATTGTATGAAAATATTTTTAAAAAAGCAAAGGTTGTTACACAAAGGAGATTCAACACTGAGGCCGGAAGTAGGTAGGTTCGAGCGAGGTTTATGTTTAGATTAATTGACAGCTAATTGATTAAATTTGCTATTTCCAGTAAGAAAAATACTGTAATGTATTTCAAATAGAAATTATATTGATTGAAAGCTTAACTTTTTAGTCACTTTCAGTAAATTCATAAAACCGACTATTTTTAGGACGTTTGTAAACAAAAGTTAATTCTCGGTTTTAAAAATCTTCCAAAAATAAATCTTTATTTGACGAATATTAGCTGATTTACAGAATGTTTGAAATTAAACATTCCCTATCTTTTCAGAATGTCAATATATTGTAGATTGTAATCAGTTTAATATATTTGCCAGTACCCGAGAGCCAAGTCGTTGATTGTTTTTCACTGATGACTTTAGAACTTTATCACCAAACTCCGAGTCAATCAGGGTTCTTCTTCTAACAACGTTTCTCTAGAACGATGTTTTGCAAACACAGCTTAGTTATAAAAACGTAACTTTGAATATAAGCATGAATTAACTTACCATATCATTATTTGACGCAAATGCCCTTTCAAACTTTACATTTTTTAAAGAAATTATTCTTTAATCTACTAGGCCAGGTAAACGAAAATGAATAAATATACTGTTTAATAAATAAACGGAATGTCTAGTATCCACTAAAAATAACGTTTAGAGTAATAAAATCTATTAGTTTGATAAATAGAAATCCATCGCCTGTTTAGAAAATTACATAAGATTTTATAATTTTCTTCGAGCGGAAACATTATTTCTGTATTTCTGTTTTATCATTATTATTATTATTATTATTATTATTATTATTATTATTTACTTTTATTTGATTTCTGGCGTGCATGCATTTCTTTCCGGGGCCCGACCAGAGACCTAAGTTCAGGAATGGAACCATGGTATTTTCCACTGAGCAGTTTTGAAAATAAAAACACACATGTTTTACATATATAAAGCCCTTTGTAAGACGCCGGCTGTATTGGGAAAAATTTTTTTTGTATTTCTTTGAAGCATGGGCTACCAGGAATCATTTCAAGCAGTTTATTGAAATGGTTTTCAATCAATCCAAGTGCTCCAACTACAACAGTGATTGTTGATGTTCTCATGTGCCAGATTTTATTATTATTATTATTATTATTATTATTATTATTATTATTATTATTATAAACAAAGCGTTCTTACTCTATAAATATTAGGTTGGTGCAAAAATAATGACGTTTTTGACGTATTTTTAACGTAAAAAAACGTCATTATTTTTGCACCAACCTAATACGAATGCGCGAAGGGAATTAGGCAAAAGACCGAAGAGAGGCAGAGGAGGAGACGAGACAAGGACAGAAGAGAGGCCCACGTTATTATCTGCCGACGAAATCCTCCGACTTTAGCCTTGTGCCGAACCTTACCACCAACAACAAACCAGATTTTTCCGGGGCAACAATAATATCACTTCGCATTTAGACGCGGGTTGGGCTGATAATTAATTGCATACGACCTCTGATATAAAGCCATTATTGTACAGAGAACTGATATAAAAACAGTATTTACTTTTGTTCAGTTTATTCCAGTGTTATTTTTTCCTGTACGTGTTCGCCATGTTCGGACCAGCCCAACACGAAGATACCTGCGACGACTCGATCTTGGCTTCTTTATGATCAAACTTAAATCACAACGTGGGATAAGGTTAGCTCGGAATTGAAGCAGTCACATCAGCGACCAGCCGCGTTGTTGGAAGTCTTGGACGGCTGGGAAGTGTTGTACGATTACAGTAGTATTTGCTGCTCGCTTAATAGATGCCAAATATTTCCTTATAAAGAGACGGCTAACATTACCATTACTATTACCCATAGAAACGCCTAAGTTCAAACGGTTAACTCAATGGATGCATAAAGGAATAAGAATAGTGAGAAAGTACATTTGGTTGGCAGCAAGGGAATTATTTCAAATCGATGTCTTTCTGTGGCAAACACTTTTACAGAGAAAGGACATAATGTTTAGGTGAATATGACTGAGACATTTATTATTATGTGGAATATTATTTATACCATCACGTCCACATCCTTCCCTTTTATTCTTCTTGTTTCGAAGCGACACTAGAGACAAGAGAGGGGCCCACGTGATTATCTGTCGACGAAAGCCTCCGACTTTAGCCTTGTTCCGAACTTTACCAACAACATCAAACTTAAATCACAACGTGGGATAAGGTTAGATCGGAATTGAAGCGGTCACTTCAGCGACCAGCCGCGTTGTTGGAAGTCTTGGACGACCGGGAAGGGTGTTGTACGATTACATTCAGCTTGAACTGCTTGTGCACAGATAGACAACATATTTTCAAGAACTCTATTGCAATGATTGCAGGCAGTTTTCAATGTAGTAAGTCTCCTACTACACTGTTCCCTGTGATACATATTAGAGTTGTAGTTACGCTGAGCTATGAATGCAGCACATGCAGGGGTGTAGCAGGGGTGTAGCAGGGGTGTAGCAGGGCTGTCGGCTTTTCGGTTTTTGCTAGAATCATTGCTGGGCTATAAAACTCTCCATTCCAGAAAAGATCCGTTCCGAGATGAGGACTGCAATGTTGGGGGTAGTATATTAAAAAAAAAACGGGAAGAGGAGCTTCCCCTATGTAAGATCTGAACCTGTCACAGTCGGCTTTCGTATATCGAAAACTCATTCTATGGAACCGAACATCAGGGCATATCTTTGGATTGGCATCGACTTCGACACTCACTGATTAATGGTCTGAAGTACCCGGGAGGGTTTAACACTCCAGAGAAGCATTTTTCAGGGCAGCATGTGAGAAAGAGGTGGTTCGTCTGACGTCCTGCTGCATCGGGAACTCTGATGGACTCTTCATTGATCTGTGTCAGTTCGTAGACGACAGAGAAGTCTTGACAGCATTTGCCCTCTTCATCGATTTTGTTCGAAAGGTTTAACCACACCTTGTAGTGAATATTGAAGTCACCACAAACATGAAAACTGTCTGAGTGATTGTCTACAGGATATTATCAATCGTCTCAGGCTATTATTTTATGCCTTGTGTGTCTTCATGACATGAATGATGAATGTTCTTGATAACTTTCGCACTTATGCTCCTTTAATTAAAAATCCCATTACAAGAAACGTGTGTAGGGGGCGAAATGATCCTTCCTATTATTTCAAAAATAAATAGAGAAATCAATAAAACTGTTCTATAATTGATCGCATGATTAAAATGTACTTTCCTGTGAACAGGACCCCAGGTAGCGGTCAGCCCACATATATCTTTTGGGAAGGGACTGGAGGACTACCTTGCGCTTACTAACTCCCAAAAAGGATAAATGCCAATGTCTGTTCTTGTCGACGTCCGCACCGGCTCCAACATTAAGCACGCCTTTGCGTCATATTCCATACAAGTGGGCGTGCGGTGTTTGTTTGTTTTTGTTTTTTTATCATTATGGAAATTAGGCAGAAGACATTAAACAAACCCCAACGACAAAGCAATTCGGGTAATTATCGTATTATAATTTTATTTCAGATAAACAATTGGCTATTCGCGTTTGATTGCAAAGATATAAGGAACAAAAGATAGATATATCAAAGGCGCTCTTTAGTTTGACGGAAAGGAAGCCAAAACAAAGAAAGAAAGAAAGAAAGAAAGAAAAGATAACTCTCTAATGTATTTAACGTCTGCTTCTTTGAAATAGAAAATATGTTCCTTCTAACTACTTTAATGATCTGCATTCGTATTCCTGATTGTTATTATGACAAGTAAGGTCATCCTGCGATTATGTAAGATAAAGAGTGGAATATTCTTTTTATTTCGGGGATAAATGTGAGAAAAGATAGGATCAAAGGCGGTGTTCGGTTTAAGAGAAAGAAGGCAAAACAAATAGAGGATAGAGACGATAATACTCTCATGCGTTTAATGTCTGATTCAGTGAAAAGAAAACCTCAATTTTACATATTTTTCGTACACTTTTTAATAATGACCTGCATACATATATTTATGCTTTTTTATATTTTGTTAAACATATTAAATTCAGATACTTAACAAGATAATAGGAGAATTTCCATCGGTAATTTTAGTAGGGGATTTCTTCCAGAGCTCATTCAATGATTATCTTGAGAATTAAGATTTATCATAAAATTCAAATAATAAAATCGTGAAGTTTTGCTGTGTATTGAACATCATTATTATTATTATTATTATTATTATTATTATTATTATTATTATTATTATTATTATTATTATTATTATTATTCTTTTTCCTTCTGATTTCTGGAGTATACTCATTTCCTTCCGGTTTCCAAGAAGAGATATCATCGTGACTTTTTAAACTATGAAAATTTCTCAGACATTCAGGCTGGTAAATGTCGTTAATACTGTTTATTACAAGCAAAGCATTTACTTAAATATTTGTATCTATAAAAACAACTTCTAAAAAGATAAAAAAAAAATTGTTTTAAGATAGATAGATAGATAGATAGATAGATAGATTGAGTCCAGTAAATGTTGTTAATACTGTCTATTACAAAGAGAGCAGTTACTTAAATATTTTTATCTATAAAAAGAACTTATAAACATAAAAAAATGTCTTTAAATAATTGTCGGACTTTGTTCATTTCACAATGTAAGACAGTTGTAGTTGAAATAATCCTTTGCCTTCTTCGGATCTGGGAAGATACAGACGATCAATATCAGCCTTAGGGTGATGCATGCGATGGGAAGAGAGTTTCTTTCTCGTTTTGATGTTCATTTGCTTAATGTCAGCTATAGCTCAGATAAGGATGCTGAAACTGTATTGCACCACAGGTACTGCCAGGATGCTTATGGCTGATATTATCTTTTAGTATTCAAAAGTATTTAATACCGGACGCACACGTCTGTAGTATTCTTTTCATACTTTTTTCCTTCATTTGGATATGCTCCTTCTCTAATTCCTAGATACCTATAGTTCTTAGTTATCGTTCTTTAATCTTTGGGGCAAAATCTTGATCTATTGAGTGTGTGTCTTCAATTTTACCTTTCTTGAATGTTACCATTGCATATTTGTTTAATCCGAAATCCCTACGATTATCGTCACTGAAAGACTTTACAGTATTGAGGAGACCCTTTCAACTCATTGTCATCTTTGGTAAAGAGTTTGAGATCATCCATGTAGAGTAGGTGATTAAATACTTGTTTACTTTGTAACTATTTCTATTATTGTTTACTTCATGCGAATGGTAGATTAAAGAAAGACAAAAGACAAGGGGTGACAGTGAGTCTCTTTAAAAAAAACCTCGTCAGATATTCAGGCGGTTGCACGTGTCAGTGACTCTTGTTTTATTTAGATATAATGTGGTTTCCACATTCACAAGCCGTGTTTAACGAAATTTACTATTACGGAGGAGACTTTCTACATTTACAAAGTCTTAAGGATCCAAGAGTGTGATACACTATCAAAAGCTTTACGGTAATCTATCCAAGCTATTCTGAGATTTCTAGCATCTTTTCTCGCAATTTTCCAAGATCATTTTGTTTATCAAATGTTGATATTTGCAAACATATGAACCTCTCTGACAACCTTCTGTTCGAAGGGAAGAATATTGTTTTCATCGAGAAAAGAGTAAGTGCTGTTCGTCAGGACCGACGTGATAAATTTTTATATAGTCGACAGACATGCTACTAGCTTATAATTTTTCGGATCATCTGCTTCACCCGTTTTTGATAGGAGATATATAATGCTTTCAGTGATCCATTCTGGTAATTCATTGGGGTTATAAACATCGATAAAGTTTGTGTAATGGTTTTAGGGGTTGATGACAGATGAAAGAGCTGCAAATTGGGTGCCTTGTCATTTCCTGGAGATTTGCATACATTCTTCGTCATATTACCCATTCTTGCAGAAGTTTACCTTTCATTCTTTCTTCTCGTTCATCCATTCTGCATTGGGATTATATTCCATTGAACTGCTCCAAATATTCCTCCTAAATATTTGTACTTTTTCAATAGATTAAGGCTTTTTGAGATCAATAACTGCTTTTCCAATTTCCCTGTAAAATTTCTTAAAATTAATTTTGTCGATAAGACCAATAACGCTTTTCATATAGTTTTGTTCTATGTGCCTTTAATTTCAGTTTCTCTTTAAGTATTTACTTGATTGGTGGAATTTCATTTCGTAATTTAATTTTATATCTCCTTTTGATCTTTCTGTACTTGCATGTTGAAATATTTGGGCTTCTTGAAATCTCGTCATGTATTCGATAATTCACACGTGATTTCCTTCATTTCTCGTTTTAATTTTGCCTTCCAAGATGGCGCTTTTTCTCTGTTGTTTGATCTTGTCTTTGCCTTGACACCAAGTTTTCCAGTAGGTGCTAATGTTGATGCGTATATGGCATTATTTACTTCTGTGATGTTTCCCGAATGGTCTATCTGTTAACAGCGTGTGAAGTGCAACATTATATGTTTGTACAATCATTATTTGACGTTTTCATATGAATTTTTGGCTGCTGGTCTCTGACGCGTTACTATGTTGAGTATTTAAATGATGTGGTTTTTCGCTTCAGTGATTTTCAAGGAATTCTAACCTAATATCGTTTGACTCATATTCAGTGACAATCTGAATAAATGTTGTTGTTTATGTAGACTCTTTAGTTTTATTTCCCAGGAGATTATTATTTCGTATATCATTTATTGTAGTATTTACCTTATCTTCTGTCATACTTATATCCATTATTACCTCATATATAGGTGTGTGTGTGTATGTGCGTATATGTGTGTGTATATGTGTATATATGTGTGTGTATATATGTGTGTGTTTATATATATATATATATATATATATATATATTTGTGTGTGTGTTTGTATATATATAGAAATATATATATATATATGTTTGTGTGTATCTATCTATCTATCTATATATATATATATATATATATATATATATATATATATATATGAATGTGTGTGTGTATCTATATATATATATATGTCTGTGTGGTTGTATATATATATATATATATATAAATGTGTGCGTGTCGGTGTGGGTGTATATATATATATATATATATACCCAAGTATATGATTGGTGTATATGGAATGAATTCCAATAACCAACAATTACTATTCTTAAAAGAGTGCTCAATACAAAGTAGAGCATTTATAATTATTTATTTTTAAAGAAAAAAAATTTATAACATAAATATGTTCAACGTCATCACTTGATAAGACACCGAAGGTGTTGAAACAAAATGGCTATTTTTGTAGTGATTTTATAACATATTTATGTTATAAATTTTTTTTCTTTAAAAATAAATAATTATATATATATATATATATATATATATATATATATATATATATATATATATATATATATGATAGAAATAAAAGTGCAAAATTTACTATTACGAGACATATTAAAAACGGGCGAAGTAACGGGTTTCGCTCCCGCTCTTCAGGCTTCAGCGGCAGATTTAAATTAATTGAAACACAGAATAATGTACAATATAAAGTAAGTTGTGGAGGGGAAAAAATTAGACATTAGGTTTATAATACCCAAAAATTCATGCCTCAAGGACACATTAGATCGTTAGATCCAGTGACAGAACCCAAACAGTGTGAGTTCAATACCCGGTTAAGGTAATGGAGAACTTGGAGAGTGGAATTAAGAGGAGATAACTGATAACTGACATCCATTAAACATGGCACGTGGTACTAGAACAGTCTACTCCAGTGAGCGAAATAAAGGTTTCAGTTCGAAATTCCAACCCCCTAAAGAAGGCCGGAGCGTACAACGGCCAAAACGTTGTGATAAATATGGCGAAAAAGATGAAGACAATAGTCCGAATAATGTAAATTTTATATAGATAGATAGAAAGATAGATAGATAGATAGATAGATAGATAGATAGATAGATAGATAGATAGATGCGTGTGTGTGTGTGTGTGTGTGTGTGTGTATATAATCGAACAGATGATTCATATATTTAAACGTAGAGGGGTATTGATGAATGACTTATATGGACATATCGGTATTAAATTGTTCCATAGAAAAGCATGTTATCTCAGGAGACTTAGGTATGAAAAACAGTCATAAATATTTCTAATCATCATTGGTTAAAATAGTTTTTTGTCCTAAAGTCAGACGAGAACAAAAGGATAAAGCAAGACTCATGGTTTTTCTTCGCAGAAAGATTTGACGCAATGTAAAGTAATGGGATATTGAATTCTGTCTTATATTTAGTTTTCTCTCATCTACTTCTGCATTTGAGAGCCTTACTTCGTACGATATCACTACGGACATTTGCAAGCATGTTTGGGTTGTAATAGGCTTTTATTACGGTTCCTACCACATTTCTCTATATTTGGTATGTCTGATTGCTGATGCCCTATTTTTGGACTCTCAACTGCGGTTAAAAAGATGACGTGACTTGTTTATACTTTTCGCGATTCAGTTTCGTTCGCCTCCCTTTTATTATGTGATTTGCCATTGTATTTGGAAACCATGTGTCTTATAGCTGTTGGAAGAGTATGCTCCAGTGAAATATTTTTCAGCTCTGTACTTGTTCTTCTCTGAGGGCCGTAGACCTTGTTGATCCGGGTGACTGCCAATGCGGTATGAATGTTTGTTTGATTCCTAGGACATATAATGAGCAAAAAAGGCTTTACCCACTGTGCCATGTGTCCTTGAGGAGTTGCTTAGATCCAGTGACAAGACCCAGAGTTGGGAGTTCAATGTTAAGGCAGTGGAGAATTTGGAGAGTGGAATTAACAGGAGATAATTGATAACTGACATCCATTAAACATGGCACGTAGAACTAGAAAGGTATATCACAGAGAGCGAAATAAAGGGTTCAGTTCGACATTCCAACTACCTGAAGAAGGCCGGAGATTACAACGAAACGTTGTAATAAGTATGGCGACAAAGATTCGGAAAATAGTCCGAATAATATAAATAGTGTACATAATATCTCATCTCAGAAATATGTACAGATACTGAAGAAGGCCGGAGCATACAACGACCTTAACTTTGTAATAAATATGGCGACAAAGATTCAGACAATAGTCCGAATAATGTAAATAGTGTACGTAATACTTCATCTCAGAAATATAGACAGATACTGAAGAAGGCCGGAGCGTAAAACGGCCGAAACGTTGTAATAAATATGGCGACAAAGATTCGGATAATAATCTGAATAATGTAAATAGTGTACGTAATACTTCATCTCAGAAATATAGACAGATAATGAAGAAGGCCTGAGAGTAAAGCGGCCGAAACGTTGTAATAAATATGGCGACAAAGGTGAGGACAACAGTCCGAATAATGTAAGTAGTCTACGTAATACCTCATCTCAGAAATATAGACAGATACTGAAGAAGGCCTGAGCGTAAAACGGCCGAAACGTTGTAATAAATATGGCGACAAAGATCAGGACAATAGTCTGAATAATGTAAATATTGTAAGACTGTGTAAATAAATAGTCATGTATTAGGAGAGATAACAAGACAAACTTTACTTAAAGCTAAAAAAGACAGGGAATTGTGGTGAACCCTAGCCCTGCACGACTTGAATGGACACGGTTCAGAGAATAAAAGAACAAGAAGAACTTATTTCAGATTTGTTTTGTCTATTTCTGTTGATATTATAATTTAGGAGATGAGAAGTGCAGGGTAAGAAGGATACCTCAGCGGTAAATGATACGATAAAAAAAATGATTATCCGAATGAAAGTACCCTTTCGGATACGCTTTTTCCATTTGTCGAATTGAAAGCGATGCATATCGTTATATTAGCTTCGCGCAAAAAGCTTCCAGCATTTTTATTTTAAAGGATCTCCTTTGATTTTACATTCAATCGGCATTAGGTCAAAAAGAAAACAGCGTAAAGGTTTCCAGTAAATAGCAACCAGTCTCAACACATGATATATATATATATATATATATATATATATATATATATATATATATATATATATACAGTTGGATTGATGTGAGTTTGTGACCCTGGGTTTCACGCTATTTGCGATCATCAGACAAACTGATTAATTTTTTTAAATTTTAGATTTATATATGGTTGCATATATCCGTGTTTTTATGGTAGTCGACGCGAGGGGGAATGTTGTCAGCACGCCACTCATACGTACGCAGACATGCATACACGCATGTTTACTCATTGGAGCTCACACAAACATAGACATATATGGACAGTGTGCGACTGGCCATGTATTCGCATCCATGTGTCGTTGCGCACATACGTACGCAATTGGTCGCTGTATTCAATGTTGGATTGTTTAGCGAAACATCTGTCGTCAGTTGCGGTGATATCGCGTAGACCGTTCGTCTATTTTGTTCGCTGAATAATGTACATGTAGGACACCCATGGCTGAGATACAAAGACAAGCTGAAGAGCAACTTGTCAGCTGTCAATATACAACATAACACCCTCGAGCTCTTAGCCTTGGAGCGGGTAGAATGGAGATCAACGTGTTTTATCGGACACAGCAGTTTTCAATCTGCTTGTCTGAATCATCTTCAAGAAGCGAGAGGAAGATCTAAAAGGTCAGCCAATCTAACAGTGATGTAATCTCGCAATCGCACTTGCACCATATGCGGCCTTCTTTGTAAATCACTAGCGCGTTTAAGATTATCGCACAAAATCTCATAACTGAATCAATTAAGCTGTTAGATCTTCATACGTTGAAACCGACGGGAGATTCCATTATTTTATATATATATATATATATATATATATATATATATATATATATATTTACTTTAAGAGCATTATTTGCAGCGATCCCCCCCCCAAACAGATAAGCGTAATAGTTAATTGAGTGCAACTTTTTGCTTCTTTGATTTTTAAATTTGTCTTATTCGAATTTTACGTTAGTTTTAACTTTTTGTTTCAAGAGTGCAATTATCTTCCTTTGTTTTAACACTTTCGTATGCAATTGTTTTTCCTTCATTTTTGCAATGATTTAAAGTGTTTCCGTCGGGGTTGCTACTATCTTCATGGAATCTCTTCTTGAATTACTGGAATGGATCACTTTGCGGCTCTTTTCAAATGTAATGAAATTTCGTCCATTACGACTGGCTCTGTAAATGTTTTTGAAGTTTCATAACTTTTGTAAACCCTGTTTCAGTAAAATCATTTTTGGCATTTTCCAAGCATGTCCATTTTGCTATAGACCTTACTGGCATTTTCATAAAACTTGAATGTATGGTCACACAGAATTACTTAATCATCAACGGCATACTTTTCCATATATTGTTCAGGTCTGTTCATATGGAAATGTCAAAGTAATAAAAAATTTATTAATTAAATTAATTGCTGACTAACATAGATTTCAGGGGGAAATTAAAAATTAAGAATACTTGAATAAATTGAATGAAGAAACAATTTTATTATTGGGCTTCATATCTTGAAACAAAAATAAATTAATGGATCGAATTATGACTCCCAAATCATTGTAAATGTGTCTTAATGTTTGAAAGAACAAATTTAACTATGAATCACTAAAATAAGGATACATACACAAATTCTAAACAAAATTATTGAAATAGGAAGGTAAGTATATATATATATATATATATATATATATATATATATATACGTGTGTGTGATAGTGGGTGTGTATGTCTGTTTATCGACACTGATGAGCTGTGATACACCGAAACAGTCTATTTGTTGATGACGATGCTCTCGTTCACCGATTGAGTACTTTAGAGAAATTTTAACAGCTGCTGCCCCAGCTTAACGCTTACATCTTTATCAGAATTGAGAGGTCTGGCTGCTGGTCTAGCGTTTATATACATGACGTATATAATACGTTAAAAGATAACCCCGGCCATGCGCTGATAGCTTAGGTCTAGAGTCTCTGACTGAAGCCAAACCTCTCAAATTTCAAACTCCGTTTGAATCAATCAGATGTCTGTTTATACTGATGAGCTGTGATACAGCGAAACAGTCTATATATATATATATATATATATATATATATATATATATATATATATATAATCCACAGACAGACAGATAGATACATAATTTTAGTGGTCAATATATATATATATATATATATATATATATGTATAAAAATTTCCAAGAGGATAGAATTCAGGCAAACTCAATGTCCAGGACAGAGTAATAATATAATAAATAAGGCTCAAACACTAATATTCCATGGTTATAATTTATTACATTGGAATCACAATCACGATCAAATTCATCAGACCTACAAATTAAAAAGCTTCTTGAATTTGTAGGTCTGATGAATTGGATCGTGGTTACGATTCCAATGTAAGAAATTATAACCATGGAATGTTAGTATTTGAGGCATATATATATATATATGTGTGTGTGTGTGTGTGAGTATGTTTGTGTGTGTGTGTATGTGTAATCCACAGACATATATATATTATATATATATATATATATATATATATATATATATATATATATATATATATATCAGGTACTATGCCAAAAGTTACTAGATTGCCTTTCAAAATTCCAAGCCCGGCAGGCGTTCGTTCTCAGTGAAAACAAATAAACAAATTCAGAATATATTAAAATAGGTATCTATTATAGTATATATAAAAATACATAAATTAAGGCGTTTATAGTTACCGCGAAAAAGAAGTGATACCTAGATCTATAAAAATAAAAAATAAATAAATATTAGTACTTACTTTGCCACCTTTTACTACTTTAAAAAAAAAAAGCCTCGCTGGATTCGTTCTGTGAGTTATTTCTTAATTGAGAAAGAAAGAAAAATTAATTGAATAAGACTCACTGAAGACATAAACGCAAAGGATTTATTGAAATAGGTATAAAAAAAATAAAAATAGTACTTTGCTTTTCCAAATTTTGTAATGTTGCTGCTACTGGGTAGTTTCTCTCTCAGCTCTAGTCGTATTCCCTCTAGATCAAACTTTTTTTTATCTAAATTAATTACTTTTAGTTTCAAATACAAAACAAAAATCAGACGAATTTCTCAAAACGTGCCGCAAGGGGAGACAACTCTTAAACCACGTTGACGTTTTATTTATCAGCATTCCAACCGCCCCCGTATATTTAAAACAAAACCGTTTTTATTGATAAAAAAAAGCCAATGTAAAATTCTATTTTAAATACTGGAATTTTACAGATTGCATTAAGCTTTAAAATTTATGATCTGTAAAGATAAATCTACTTCATAATACCATTGCCTAAAAGGCTCAGTTTGGATAATTAATTTTTAAATATTTAGCAACATTAATGTAAAATTCTAAAAATAATAAATAAATTTAAAAAAACACTTGCCTTCAGATAATATTGTCCTTATTCATTAAACCAATTAAAAGCATTTGAAATTAAAAATCTTTTTTTCTGGGTTTTGTACGTTACAATTCAAAGTTTATTTTAGATAACAATTTTCAAAAAAAGAAAATTTAAAATTATTTCAATAATTTGTGAAGGGTTTCTGAAAATTTCATTAAATTCAGACAATTTTTATTTTTGCAAGACTTTCCAAATTAAGACCTGTCAATGCAAAAAAATGTGCTAAAATTTATTCCGTTATTTAGTAGTTCCACTGACGCAAAGAGAAACAAGATTTTTGAATCAAAAGTTAAAATGTTCTATAAAGAATGGAAAAATTTAGTGAAATAATGTAAACTTACTTTGGTCTTTTCTCTTAATAACACAAATTTTAGCCATAAAACTTTCTTTTCCTCAAGTTTAAGGCCATTTTTATGATGCTATGCTCTCTTTTGGGTTATTGGAAATTTAGGAAAAAGTAACACAACATAGACTTGCGTTTTGTCCTTTTGGACTTCATCGGAGAGGGATTGTTGACGTTCTTAAGACTGCGCATGAACAGCAGATGCTAGTAGTTTGAGAATTTATATATATATATATATATATATATATATATATATATATATATATATACATATATATATACATACATACATACATACATACATACATATATATATATATATATATATAAAAGTGAACATAGAAGTCAACACTTAGAGGCGACTGTTTCATGCTATATGCAATCGTCAGGCCACGATTGCATATAGCATGAAACAGACTGTCGCCTCTAAGTGTTGACTTCTATGTTCACTTTTATATTTACACACGCTCTATCTCTGATATTGAGCACTTTATTCCATAAATATAGCACACCTTAAGACTATATTTCTTTATATATATATATATATATATATATATATATATATATATATATATATATATAAGCAAATCTTAAGTAAGGAAGATTACCCATCTAAAAATTGTTACAAATTACATCCATGAATTAGATTCAAACTGATAAAGATATTACCTTAACAGTCATTTACAATATTAAAAGATTACTATCAGTAAACTGTTATATTTTTACAAAATCGTTTAATGTGTTCTCTATGAATGTGTTAATAATTAGTATTTAAGTATTTAACAGTATTTAAGTTATATATAATCCCTAAGTTATTTGTAAAAGAGTTAAATATTTAAATTGCTAGCAAGCATCAAATTAATTTCTTCGTGGGTTTTTTTAACATTTAAATTACTATCGAACATTGAAATCTATTTTTTACATGAATTTCTAAAATATACCACCCTCTTCTTCCTTCGTAAAACCTAATTACATCTTCTTTCTCTTTACTTCCGCCTTGTTTCTTTTTTCTTTTTTTTATCTCTTCTCCCCTCCCATTTCAATATATCAGTTCCGTTAAGTTAACCGTTTAAATAGGTCAAGGTCTGGTCCCTCCTCCCCAATACTAAGTACAATTGAAAGAAATATTAAAATAAACCCTCTCTAAATTCGACCATGTCCCTCACACTACTACTCGCTAACCTCTCTGTTAAATTACATAAACATAATACTACCCGTCAAAAGTGCGAATTTTAATTTCATCTTTCGTTTCATTTTTTAGAAGTGTTATCTGATGATCCAGCATCCCTTAAAAGGGCTCTGGTGAAATAAATTATTATAATGGAACCTTAAAGTGGTCTGTTTTTCTTTAAATTATTAGCTCTGAATTTACATTGAACTCTAAGGATTTCATCCTGCTTGGAATCACCAATAGGGATTACTAAATTTTTCATAACTCATATATATATATATATATATATATGATTTATATATATATATATATATACATATATATATATATATATATATATATATATATATATATATATATATATATATATATATGAGTTATATATATATATATATATATATATATATATATATATATATATGAGTTATGAAAAATTTAGCAATCCGTATAGGTGATCCCAAGGATATATATATATACATATATATATATATATATATATATATATATATATATATATATATATATATATATATATATCAGACCCATTTTTAAAAACCTGTCTTTTTTTCTACTAAGCGTTTGACAAATCTTTTACTATCAGAATAGTTTATAAAATAATAGTGATAAAAACATAGTTTAGGCAAGAAGTAGCTATGAGAGGAAAGCGTTTAAGATGTGGTTTTATTTAAAATTCAATATGACAGTTAAATTTCGTTACCAGATTCTCGAGCCACCCAGATATCATGTCCACTGATTTCACCAGGAGCTCTTGTGCTATGGAAAACATAACTTCTTGTATCCGCCCATCAAGTTCTTCCAAACTTTTGGTTTGGAAGAGTGGATTGTTGTATCCTTAAAGAGGTTACAAACAGACAAAGGTGTTAGTCGAGTAAAGGAACAGCAACACGCGCGTAGATGAAAGACTGGGTTTATTGTAAAAGAGAATACACTACTGAAATACAGGAAATCGTATGGCAGGCTAGTAATTCCCGAAACAAGGATATCTACCAACCACCCCACGCGGTCAGATGTGACACAAGGCCGAATTTTATTTGTGGTATCCGAGTCCATACGCTCGGCCAAAAATTCACCGTTTAAAACGGGGTCGGGTAGCTTTTTCCGCGAGACGAGACGCTGCCCTTCGACATAGCCTTGTCTGGGAATCCTCTCTGCCCAGATATAGAGAGCGTGAGCCGCACAGCTGGTGACGAATCTTCAACTAATGCCCGAAGCAAGGATATTTGACAACCACCCCAAGCGGTAAGATGTAGCACAAGGCCGAATTTAACGTGAGGTATCCGAACCCTGTCGGAAGAAATTCCTTGTGGACCCCGTAAAAAACGGGGTCGGATAGCTGTCAGCCACCCCAGATGAGACTCTGCCCTTCGGCATAGACTTGCCTGGGTTACTCTCTGCCCAACAGCAGAGATTTCGACTAGCATAGCTGGAGACGAATCTCCATCTAATTGCCAAAGCAGACCCCCAGGTGTATCATGTGCTCATTATATACAGCTACTGTAAGAATCAGTCCACATAGGCGATACAGAGTGTGGGGACATTCCATTACAACATAGACAACAAACTCCAAAGAAAAAATTACATGGTGTTAAGTCAGGACTCCTGGTGATACATAAAATAGGGAGTTACTTTTCAATCACCCTGTTAGAGATTAAACGATACATATCAAAATGGACACTCGTTTCTTTGTTTCTAATGTTATTTTTCGATCCGTTATTACCTTGCTCGATTTCTGGTCGCTGTGTAAATATGTATATCAACAAAAAGCGAAACAAACTCAATTTGACAGACTATTTACACTAGGATTATGCCTTTTTGTAAACTTATGTCACAAATCGATGAACTTTTGTTCAAAAGTAATGAGAAAAGTATTAGTTCTTGAAAAGGGTTACGCATATCGAAAATTCGATTTTGCCATATACGTAATAAGTTTAAAAATTCAAAATATTTCAGAAGCTAAAAGTTCAATTTGTTAATGATGTTATTGGATTTACTTATTTATTTTTCACCAATGTAAAAATTTATCGCTAGAGCATATCATACAATCTTAGGAATAGACAAAAATTGTAAACATTCAGAGGCTTTATTTTTCAATTTCTTAATGATGTAATTGGTTAATACTTACGTATTTTTAAAACATTTAATAGTTTATAGCTACAGCATAACATACAAACTTACAAATAAACAGAACAAGTTCTAGAAGGTTCCAGAAAGTCTAGAAGGCTCCAGAAATACATAGTATTACTATACTTACAGGCGATTTTAGAAAGTTCGCGTTGCGGATGACATTCTTTAAAAATAAACTAAATTAAACCCTCCTTCATCATTTTCTAACAAAATGCAATAAAACTATGATACAGGAAATCAATTACTTTAAAGAAAGTCAAAAATTCATACCCCTAAATTATACAGATATATTTTAAAAGAATTAAAAATTTAAATTTTAAATGTCTGCGTCTCCCCTCCTTCATGATGTGCAATCACATCTATGGAAACATTACTTTCGTCCGATCAAATACTAAAAGACAAAAGGCGTCACATGAAAAATATTTTCACAAAAATTTTATAGATTTTTTTCCTACAATCACTGGTATGTAACAAAATCAACCATTTTTTCAGACATCATATTAATGAGCTTAGATAAACGATAACTAATGGAACATGGGTCTTGCGTTTGCCTGATTCTCTTATCGTCCAGTGGAAGATAAATATCAATCACTCATTCTACGTGTAATCAATCAAGAAAAATGGGCGACACGATTTGTATCATAGATAATTCATGAACTAACACATGAGATTCAGCAGACATTCGAAACATTTTAACCTTATTTTACGGAGCAACTTTTGAAATGGTGATAGACGATTTCCTTTCACCTTAAACGTCTCTATCAAAATTCAAATGGTCTATATTGATAGAAGATTTCTTTTCACCTTTAACATCTGTATCAAAATATCACCGTTAAAACCGGGATGTATGGAGAACGTAAGGAAAATAATTTAAAAAATAGCAAAGTCATGGAAAGAACTCTTTGAAAACATTTCTTCTCAGTTAATGAAAATATATTTATATTTATTTATATATAATATTTTTTCATAAAATAAACAGTTACAGAAAGAATTCCTTTAAACATTTCTTTTCATTTAAAGAAAATTATATTTATAAATAATATTTTTTCATGAAATCAACTGTTACAAAAAGAAGTCTTTTAAAACATTTCTTTTCATTTTAAAGAAAATATATTTATATATATCTTTTCAAGAAGTCAACTGTTAGAGAAAGAACACTTTTAAAATATTTCTTCTAAATTAAAGTAAAAATATTTATATTCATTTATATATAATATTTTTTCATTAAATCAACTGTTACAGGAAAAAACTATTTTAATACATTTCTTAGTTAAAGAAAATTATATAATATATAAGACAATTATATTAAAATTATATAATACATAAGTAAATTATATTAAAGAAAATTATATGATATATAGAATTTATATTTATTTATATGTAATATATTTTTCATGAAATCAGCTGTTCGAGAAAGAACTTTTTTAATACATTTCTTCTGAGTTAAAGAAAACTATATTTATATTTATTTATATGTAATATTTTTTCATGAAATCAGCTGTTGGAGAAAGATATTTGAATGCACAAAACAAAATAAATAAAGGTTCTTATCTTGCCAGAGATTCTGAATAGACAATATTACAATACCATAACGGAGTGCTAACATGAAAATGTTGGTGAGGGATATGTAATATGGTTGGCTCTGATCTAGTATCTCGTTTACAGTCGCTCTCTCACAGATGTGCCGTCGCTTCCCTATGTCTTTCCTACAAATAATTTCACGGTAACTGCCCCGAAAAGTTACTTTCGCTAGTTCCCAAACTGCATGAATTTAAACGTGCTACTAAGTTGGCATCTCAGTCCCAACCTTTCACTGTCGAAACGGTTAAATGTAACCGTCTCTTCTACTCCAACAGCTTCACGCACTTCCCGTCTGTCTAACTCCCTTCCTCTTACTTGCTTCCCTGATAGCTATTATCTCCAACTATTTAAAATGTAATGTCAATCGACATCTCCAGATGCCTTTATCTATTCCCCGTCTTCTCGTCATCCTCTATCAAGGCTCTTTCTTCACACTCCCTGTAACCCTTTTGCGTGCTACTGTCACTCCCTCCTTGATTGGGGAGAAAAGCTAAAAAAATCGAAAAAAGCAACGCATAAACTTAAACTGAGGCTACTTAGCTTAGGAGTCAGCCATTGTATCTCTTTGCGTGTCAGATCTGAGTTGAGTTTCACTGAGAATTAAAGTTGCTTAAAGTGCTGGTTTATTGGTATAATCGTAATCCTGAGAATAAACCCGTTGCCCATCTCAATAAGTCGGCTAAAAGGTTTATAGACTGAGTAATCTACTCTCAGGGAATGGGACTAAATGAGGTTTATATTTCAACATAGTCTCCCCTGAATTCCACATCTTTTTCTATCGGTGTTGCAGTGATTGGATTCCATTGGTGAAGAAGCTTTCATCCTGTTAGTCAAAAAAATCATCAACTAAAGATATGACGTCACCATCACATGTTCCCAGGCAAGTGTTTTTTCCTGTTGGGGAACAGATGATAATCAGATGTAAACAAATCAGAATAATAAGGAGTGTCATGTCCTGGGGGTGGAATCCTTTTTTCTCTGCAGATACATCATAACACCACGATACTAAATTTCATCCATTTTCAAGAAAAGCCACTAGTAGTTATTAGGTTGGTGCAAAAATAATGTCGTTTTCTCACATAGTAACATATGTGAGATAACGACATTATTTTTGCACCAACCTAATACTTTCGAAGTCTTCATTGAGCTGTCGCATGTTAGTTTACCTGGAAAGCCACAACGAAGTTATTAAACAGATTTTAAATAAACGCGGGTATTGAATACCTCTAGTGCCATTTTTACAGAGTCAGTCTATGAACTTTTCAGCCCGCCCTCGTATATCTAACCATCCTGTGTTCACCTCCCAAGATCAATGTACTGTTGATAAGGAGGGGGTATGCTGATGATATAGCTGTTCTTAGTTAGGTATAGAAATGATCTTACATCTAAAGATCAAATTCCTCTTCCAAATTAATTCAAAAATAGCATTCATAATGAACCTTTCCGAGAACATAGACGATAAAATGGAATTGGAATACAAGCAGTAATTACACCGAGAAGAATGAATCTGTCATAAAAATTTAGGATTTGGAATTAATAAATATTAAATACTTTAAATATCACAGTGTATCCCAGTTATAAGTATTATAGAATATAATGAAATTAATAGAGAATTGGCTGCGCTAAAGGTAGCTACGCATAGTACGAAAAATAGCTACAAACCAAAACATTAACCTAAGAATTCCAGTCATGTTCATAAATAACCTGCTTAAATCAAGGCTTTCATATGCATGGCATAATTGGCAGCAAACTTGTTCAGAAAAATCAAATCAGTCAGGAGTATAAAACCGCTTTGTCGCATTAAAATCGCTTCGTGCGAAACTGACGTGTAAGTCTTAATTAACCTGGTAGACAGCCTCTACAGAAACAGAAAGGAAGAAGTAGAGTAAATAACAAAAACCACATCACTTGAGGTCTTTCAACAACACCAGAAAAATGAAGAATCAATATTGGAAATGGGGGTAAAAGCTCTCGGATTTGAGAAAGCTGTTTGACTTTAAAAAAAAAAATGTATTAAGAAAAATTTTACAAATTTCAACCGAAAGAGGTAATGGTTGCTCGGTCAATGAATGCGTAATCTTTCCTTATAAGGAAACGGCTATTATTACGATTTACACTATTTACATATCGGGCGGAAATATCCTTTTGATAATGGCAATGGTAATATTTGTCTTTGTCTATGTTTCCGAGATGAGATACTGTAACTACAACCATCGTTCAGATTAATTGAAACAAAACGAATAATTCCGTTATTATTTACTTTTTTCCGTATTTTTCCAACAAAACATGACCCAGTGCACATGTTAGTTCATTCCACGAAGTCGTTCCTTGCAGATTGATCACAGAGTCTCGATTGGATTTAAATCAGAAGATTTTCCTGGCCACTCTATAGTACCTTGATTTGCTCACTGGTAACGCTTGACAGTGTGTCTGTGCAGCGTTACTATTTTCGTACGCTTCCTTGGAGTAACGCCTATTGCAGACAGTGGCCGTAGAACAACTAATCGAGAGTAGAGACAATAGTGTCTGAGCGTGATAAAAATCTGATGTAATCACGGATGCCACAATATTTTCCAAGGCCAAACAAATTTCATCGTACACCCTGAAAAAAATTCATATTAGTGCACCCCACAACAAATGACCTAATCTGAGGGAAAAACCGAAATCGATTACACCCTGTCACTCCAATGAGTCTAAAACTGACCGCATTGTGAAAGAAAGGATAATAAAGCGGCTGTTTCAATTAATTTGCACAAGTATATATATATATATATGATCATACACCTTCCATACTTGAGACATTAAAAGAGAAGGACACTACCTACACCCCACAAAACACAGACATTACTATACAGACATTTGAACTAGCCGTAGAAAATGACATAAAGAAAACAACAGGATGTAAGCTGCCACGTGACAATATTACTGAAGGGGAACGTATAGCCCTCGATACGCTGACACATAGAGATGACCTAATCATAACACAGGCTGACAAAGGGGGTGCGACAGTGATCTGGGGAATCGAAGAATACATTAAAGAGGCCAACAAACAGCTAGCCGACAAAGAAACCTATAAAAACATACCTACAGATCCCCTTCCAGCACACCAAAAAGAATTAACTAGCTTACTAAATAATGCTTCGCAACAATCTAATCGACAAGGAAACATACACAGCACTTACACCCACGAACATTACACCTGCTCGTTTCTATCTCCTTCCTAAAATACACAAAAGCAACAACCCAGGAAGGCCGGTTATTTCATCGTTCAACTGCCACACGAAAAATATTTCCAAATACATAGATCATTACATACAACCGCTAGCTAAGGAAGTAAAATCCTACATCAGAGACACAACAGATCTACTGAACAAAATTAATCACATACAAACTCTTCCAGAGAATGCTACTCTAGTGACTATGGACGTTAGGTCACTCAATTCAAACATTAAAAACATCGAAGGCCTAACCGCCCTTCAGGAAGCACTTACTAAAAGAAGAAAACAAGACCCCCCCCCCCACAGAATTCACCATAAAACTCATGGAGTATGTCCTTACATTGAATACTTTCAACTTCAATGGAGCACACTACCTTCAAATAAGAGGTTGTGCCATGGGCACCATTGCAGCTCCATCATATGCTACAATATTCATGGGAAAATTTGAGGAGACCCATATCTATCCAATCATTGGTAGCGACTGCGTATTCTATGCAAGATATATCGATGATATATTCTTTGTATACACGGGTAGTGATGACAAACTTACCCAATTCCTTATAACCCTAAACACAGTGCACGACTCAATTAAGTTTGACTATGAAAAATCCACAACATCATTAACATTTTTAGACACCCGCATTTACATAGATGAAAACAGGAAATTACAAACGAAACTACACACTAAAATCACCTACACCCACAACTATCTACACTTTAAGTCTTCCCACCCTAAACACCTCAAAGAGAACCTCCCCTATTCACAAGCACTTAGACTCAGAAGGATATGTTTCAACAATGAAGAATTAAATAAACACATTGAAAATCTGGAGCATCAATTCACAACACGTGGCTATAAACAACACCTAATCAGGGAATAAATAAATAAAGCAATTTCCACACCTAGAGAAGACACCCTAATGTACAAGATTAAAAATAAATCCAGCCGCATCCCTCTAGTAACCACTTTCAATCCCACTCTGCCTCCACTATCCCAAATAATCAAACGTCGCTGAGAAATACTACATCTCAAACCAGACCTAAAACTGTTTAAGGAACCCCGCCTTCTTGCATATCGTAGTCCTAAGAACCTAAAAGAAATCATAGGTAGTAACCACATTTCAGAGGACAAGGTAATCCGTAATAAACTAAGAACAAAAACAACAGGATTTTCCCAACCATGCAACAACAAAAGAAGTTTATGTTGCAACCATATTAAAAACACGAACTCATTCACTAGCTCAATCACTAAATCTACTTTCAAAATCTACCACGATTCTAACTGTAGAAGTCATAACATAATTTACCTCCTAGAATGCACACTATGCCAGAAACAATATGTAGGAAAATCTGAATGGCCCTTTCACTACAGAATTAACAATTATCGTAAACGAATTAAGTCGACTCCCCATGAAAAATTATTACCTGTAGAACAACATTTCCGCCTGGATAAACATGATTTCAAAACCCATGCCAAACTAACTATAATTGAGAGAATAGAAAAGTTCAGAGCAGATAACATTAGAAAGATTTTAGAGTCCCATGAAAATAAGTGAATACAACGTCTAAAATCAAAATATCCAGCCGGGCTAAACCATAAATTTAACAATATATAGATAGTAGTACGAATATATAACTCAACAAATCAAAACCTACCCACATTTCTCACCCACACAAGACAGACATGCTTACGGAGGTGTGGAGGCCTCACACTTATACACTCACCCACACGAATATACACACTTACACACATCATACTCACTCACTCCCTAATGAGCCAATGATAATACACACCCACAGCAATACACACGCTTACACACACCATACTCACTCACTCCCTAAGAACCAAATGACACACACACAAACACTAAACAGAGACACATCCCCTCACCAGGTCCAAAAAAACTGCCAAACTGACCAGAGAATTCATAGCAGCATGTATCTATCCAGCTCTTATCTCAAATAACAACTTAAAAGAGACGGTTTGACTAACACAAGGAATGTTAAAAGATTCATGTTAAAAAGATAAAAAAATAAAAAAACAAATGAAAACTACAGACAAAAGTTCATTTTCTCCATCAAGACATTCATTTCTGTAGTTCACTGCTACCAGAGAGCAGAAATATTTCTCCTCCTGATGATGGCCATTTTGGTCGAAACTAGTCGAGGAATCTAAATGAAATAATAATAAAAAAAAACGAAAGAATATTAATCTACAACCCAGTGTGTCTAAAGATTTTTATTTTTTTATTTTTTATTGTTCAAAATATATATATATATATATATATATATATATATATATATTGTTTTTTCAATATGACAATTTTCCGAAGTTCATTTCTTAAGAAATATGGTCCGACCTCCCGACTTTCTTAAGTCATCATCAGGGTGGATAGAGACCAATTGCGTCTTTTGTAGAAATAGCGAGTGTCATGACGTAGAAAACGTGTGAGGTGTATGTGTGTGTTTACATATACATATACATACATATATATATATACATCTGAAAAGGTGAGCTATTAAATTATATTATTTATTTATTTATAAATGTTTCTTTTCTTTGTAGCATTATTACACACACACACACGCACACACACACATACGCACACATACAAACAAAGAGGTCGCCCTTTGTCTTCATCAGTTCTTCATCAACTTGAGTGTTATTTGAAATAGGTACCCTGACTCTGCATAGCGTAGCTTCCGCATAGGCGCCTTGCCTCTAGCTTGCGTAGATGTGTTATAATAATAACACGTTGAGGATATCTTTACTGGCAGGTAATAAAATATGCTTAGAGTAAAATCGATAAGGAAAGTTAATGAAAGCAAGGCGCCCCTATATCTATTCCAAGTAACTTTCATTTGTAATCTAGGTAAATAAATTTTGGTTAATTGGTTCTTGAAATAATTAATGTAATTAGACTCAAATGCGATGACACATCCATAAATATTTCTCAGCTAATTCAATAGGTGAAGTTCAGTTAGGAAAGATTTACTTCATTTAAAGAATTCTTCAGTCAGAGATAACGATTTATTTCTTATGATACGACGGTGTATATGTATTTATCTGTATCCTGTTAGTATGCACACTTACATATGTATAAATACACACATACACACACACATGCAGACGGACAACAGGTAAGCAGAGTAATGAACACTGAATAGCGACTGTCAGTTACACCTCACTCTATCTTCAGGACATGTGGTTTGAGGCTTATAATTGTCTAAAATTTCTGTGATTTTTCGTGTATAGATCTCGCGATCACGAGATAATAAAAAAATAATTCCCATGATCCCATAGAATGAAGGAAACGGCCCTAATGTCGGGAAATTTAGAGACTTCTACTTTTTCATGAATGCCCCACCAAGAGAAAACGTGGAATTGCGAACCTCCAGGAATTAAGACTGGGAACTTACCCATAATAATAATAATGGACTGTTCTTGACATTATAAATACTGCGCCTCTCAAGAGGTATGAGGAGATTGTAAGACGAGGAGAGATAATTGAGAGCATATTGTAAGGACATTGGAATAGTGATACTTGTCGAGACAACAGTTCACTCTAACCAAATCTTATAGTCATTACTAATACTTCTACTTCTTTGTATTATATTTCTGTTGTAATATATCTTTGTATTCCATACCTGTGTTCGTGTTATTCTTTCATTGGTTCTAACCTTGGACCATCACCGTGGTAAAAGGAACTTGGACTATAACAAAGATGAAAGATAAGTCTTTCACAAAGAACACTTTATGACACTTTAAGGGTTTAAAGGATAGCTCGATAGCTATACCGAGAGAGATGTGAGACTTTAAAAATTGAAGGATAGATCGATAGATATACCGAGAGACGAGTCTAGATTTTAATAAAATCAGATGTTTGTCATTTTTTTCTTCTTCTTTCTTTGGTAAAGTAAAGCAGAAACATTTAATTCTTTTTGTACAAAAACCACATCGCTGAAGTTGACAACTGACTATGAAATGGAAATATTATTTGTTTTTAAAATCCAGGTCAAAGAATAGTCTTCAAGCCATAACCTGTTGCGAAAAATCGGTCGTAAGATAAAAATTTAGCGTGTTCTGGAAGCAAAGAGTGAGAATTTTCTTTTATTATCACTTGTCAAAAGAAGAGGGAAAGATGTGAATCGTTGGAGCCTTGAAATTTCTTTAGATAAGAACCGAAATGGAGAGATTGTTGATAATTATTATTTAAAATCTAGGTTAAGGAATTGTCTACAGGTCATAACCCAGCAAGGAAAAGTCGATCGTGAGATAAAATTTAAGGTCTGGAAACAATGGCAAAATTGGAGTTTTTTTTTTTTCCTTTTTTATCACTTGTCAAAAAAAGGGAATGGAAGGTGTGAATGGTAGAAGAAATGATTTTTCTTTGGATAAGAGCCGCAGTTCCACAAGAAGAGGCTGTCAGCGAAAATGAAGCGGAAACGGAAGCTGATGAATTGAGAATGCGGAAATGGTCGAGAAATTCCGTTGATTAATATTTTGGACGTTAATTAAAAGAGGTTTTATAGTTTTACCTCTTATCTCTTTATTCATTTTGTCTCCACTATATCTGAGAATATTTACACATATATAGATATATACAGTGTGCGATATTTAATTTTGTCGACATTTTATATTTTTAATTTCGCGCATGTGCATTGTTTGTTTTTGATTTTGTCAACTGGTCAGTATAATAGGATCAGTTCGGCACAGTCTGTGAGAAAAAAAAAAGCACCATGATGCAATTCATTCTGCCATATATTTCTGAAATGGCATGCTGTACTGCTTGACATTCGCGCCGGAAGCTCCAATGCGAACATTTCAGAGTATTTACGTGTCAATCTGAGAACAGTGCAGAGGATTCGGAAAGGGTTAGATGAATCTAATGGTAATTACGAAGGTGTTTGAAATGATCACTTGTGATGGCGACGCTATGCTTCCATTCATCTTTCCACATGGGCTTAGACTCAACACAGAGGCTTGCATCAAGTGTCTTGAGGAGGTAGTGCTGCCCTGTGTCATGAGGGTGGCTGATACAAGACCCTTTGTCTAACAAGACTCTTCCCCATGCCACACAAGCAAGATAACTCAGTCATTGATCTCAGATAATTTCTGCGACTACATCACTACGTACATCTGGCCACCTAACTCCCCAGACTGAAACCCACTTGATTATTATGGGTGAGGCGAAGTTGACCGAGAGAAAAACGTCTTTGTAACACCAATGATGAACTGAAGGCAAGGTCTACGGCAGCATTCACCAATTTAAACACAGAGACAGTCCAGAAGATTCCGAATAAGTCTGGAGGCTGTGATTGAAACCAACGGTGATTTTATTGAATATATTTACTCTTTAGTATTTCAAGATATTTTTGCGCAATATTTCGTTCGGCAAAAGCAGCGTCCTTTTTATGTCGAGATGAGGTAGATAGGACGACGTGGAGAAATTGGGTTGACATTAATATCACCAAGTAAAACACAACCAGAATTTTTTTGTGAGGTGTACTGAATGATCTTGTTTACAGGCTCAAACTGAAAATAACCCCTGAATTAAAGCAAGCAGTTCCAAATAAATTTTCTCAAATTAATGTAGAAATGTGTCAAATGGTTTGTAGAAGTTTTGTTGATAAGGTTAATCGTTTCATTGAACAACAAGATGGGCATTTTGAAAATGTTAAATAGTTTCTTATTCATAATAACAAGTCTTGGTGTTTTTATATGACAATATATAACTTATAAATTTCCTTAAGCTCCTGTAATAAAACCAATAGATAAGATTATTTTTGTCGCATCCTATATATATATATATATATATATATATTATAATAATATTTTTTGTTTAAAAATATGATTCCTTCGCTACATAAGAGTTCTCATGTTTCAAAAACGAGAGCCGAAATCATCCAAATAATTAATAAAATTAAGTTGGATTGTGGTGTTTAGTCCCGTTTCATCTTCAAGCGAAATTTTAGGAATAAGCTATCTCTCGGTTTACGTGTATTTTTACAGAATTTGTTATTGTGGGAGTGGCTAGACTATTTTCCTTCTTTAAGTGGTCAGGGAGTTAATTCTTATCAGTAGATTCATCATCCTCTGAGAGGTTTTGCTAAGGTTGGGTAGGGTATCTATTTCAAGGCTAATGTTTACGGTCATCCTTTAGTTGGTTCCCAGTGAAGGATATTTTTATGGCGCGCCTACAGTCGTTATGTGTCTGGAGAATTGTCTTTTATTATTGTCTATCTGATTATCTATTTATTTATTTGTTTATTTAAGTGGGTGTTTAATATACAGATCGCTTTGCATTGAATTTCAGTTTGTTTTTTTAGTTTTTTTGACGACGACAAAAAGGGTTTTTCCTATTTAAAGGTTTGGCTGAGCTTTTTAGAATTTTACTTAGCTATGTTTTTTTTTTTTGTTTTTTTTATGCCTATTATCTAATGCGAAAGTCTGTTGATGTCGGCAAAAAACCGTTAACTCCTGCCTATGGTTTAATAATTTTTCATAAACCATAAACGACAGCGACAAAATACTAGTTAAATCCGATAAGACGGGAAACTTTTACAAATTAACGGCTGACGACTACAACAAATTAATTAAAAAAAACTTAACGAAGACTTATAAAAAAGCCCAGAATAACAATATAAATATGGTTGACAGTATCAATAGAACAAGTAAAATGATTACTGAAAAATTAAAAATAAGTGATAGAGTAGGCAAACTGGCCGAAAAGGAGTGCTACATCACCCTTAAGGACCACAAACACGGTTTTGAGGAAGACCCCACTACCAGAATGATAAACCCTACTAGACCCGACATAAGAAAGATAAGCAAAAAAATCCTGGAAAGGATCACTAGCCAAATTAAAAAACAACTTGGATTAACACTCTGGATTAACACCAAAGAAGTCATAAACTGGTTTACCAACATCGAAAATAAGCCCGAATGCACCCTAATCCAGTTCGATATTGTCGATTACTACCAGTCAATATCAAAAGACCTCTTCACGACTGCCCTGGTGTTTGCTACGATATATACAGACTTAACTGAAGAAGAAACAAACATTATTCTCAGTGCAAAGAAATCTGTCCTCATCCATAATGGGGACCAGTGGATAAAAAACACCAATGACAACTTTGACATTACCATGGGATCTCTAGACTCTGCAGAATCTTCGGACCTTGTCGGTCTATTTATACTGTACAATCTAACCGCCCACCGTGAACTGGACGTTGGGGACATCGGGCTGTACAGAGATGACGGGCTCATGGTAGTGAGGAGCTCCACAAGCTTTAAAACAGAGAAAATTAGAAAGGCAATTTACAATGAATTCGGGAAACTAAATTTAAAAACAATAGTCAACACTAAATTAAAAAAAGTAAACTTCCTAGACGTAACCCTAGACTTTACTAACAACGTTCACCTAGCTTACAGAAAACCTAACACTAATCCCTTGTATGTACATCCTAAGTCAAACCACCCTCCATCTATAATTAAGCATATACCCACATCAATAGAGAAAAGAATAAGTATGAACTCAGCAAATAAAGAAATATTCCAACAGCACAGTAGTTTTTACAACACAGCCCTGAAAAACAGCGGATACAAAAACTTTGACATAACCTATAGAAACGTTAGTACCAATAATAAGAGAAACAGGAAAAGAAAAATCATCTAGTATACCCCACCGTACAACCAAATGGTCAGCACCAAACTAGGCCATAAGTTCCTAGCTTTAATTGAAAAGCACTTTCCCACTAATAGCAAACTTAGCAACATCTTTAACAAAAACACATTGAAACTGAGTTACAGCTGCACTGAAAATATAGAAAGAATCATAAAAAGACACAATAAGAAAATCCTAGAAAAACACGCATACCAAAACAGTAATAAAACACATAAACTAAAACTAGATAAAAATAACGAAAAATTATGCGATTGTAGAAACCCTAAAAACTGCCCGTTGGAAAATAAATGCCTCACAAAATCCGTGGTATACCAATGCACTATCTCATCCATTGAGAGCCCTAACACTGATAGGATATACATAGGATCAACAAAGAATAATTTTAAAATTAGATGGAGACAACACAAGAGCTCTTTCAACAATATTCAAAATAGAAATCAGACATCTCTATCCCAATATTTCTGGCATCTAAAGGAAACGAATAAAACACCAAAAGTAAAATGGAAAATAGTAAATTGAACAAGAACCTGTAGAACCTGGGATGACCCATGCCTCTTATGCTTACAGGAAAAACTACACATCATTAAATTCCTAAATAATGAAAAATTATTAAACCATAGGCAGGAGTTAACGGTTTTTTGCCGACATCAACAGACTTTCGCATTAGATAATAGGCATAAAAAAAAAAAAAAAAACATAGCTAAGTAAAATTCTAAACAGCTCAGCCAAACCTTTAAATAGGAAAAACCCTTTTTGTCGTCGTCAAAAAAACTAAAAAAACAAACTGAAATTCAATGCAAAGCGATCTGTATATTAAACACCCACTTAAATAAACAAATAAATAAATAGATAATCAGATAGACAATAATAAAAGACAATTCTCCAGACACATAACGACTGTAGGCGCGCCATAAAAATATCCTTCACTGGGAACCAACTAAAGGATGACCGTAAACATTAGCCTTGAAATAGATACCCTACCCAACCTTAGCAAAACCTCTCAGAGGATGATGAATCTACTGATAAGAATTAACTCCCTGACCACTTAAAGAAGGAAAATAGTCTAGCCACTCCCACAATAACAAATTCTGTAAAAATACACGTAAACCGAGAGATAGCTTATTCCTAAAATTTCGCTTGAAGATGAAACGGGACTAAACACCACAATCCAACTTAATTTTATCAATTATTTGGATGATTTCGGCTCTCGTTTTTGAAACATGAGAACTCTTATGTAGCGAAGGAATCATATTTTTAAACAAAAAATATTATTATAATATAAGCTCTACTTCTGTATGGAGCACTGTCTTCTTAAAAATAAAAACAAAAATACTAAGGAACCCCGGATTATGCACCCAACGTGTTCTTTTCTATTTTCTGCATACCTGCACAAGGAGATATATATATATATATATATATATATATATATATATATATATATATATATATATATAAGACATTTTTTTATGTTTATTCGTTCTATTTATAGATAGAAATATTTAAGTAAATGCTCTGTTTATAATAAATAGTATTAACAACATCTACCAGTCTGAATGCCGGAGAAATTCTCATAGAAAATATGCTTCCTCCGACAGGAATCGAACCTGTATCCTATACGGAACCGTCATGAGCTTCCGACCCTTAGCTATGATTAATTAATATCATTTTCGTTTATGATCGATTTCATCACGATACTTCTTTTAAAATTAGAGAGAAATTATACATTCTTATTGCTCAAGTACAGTCCAATAATGTTCTAAAACCTTCTGACAGCGTGAGGAGGTTGGTAGATATCCTGCAGTTGGAGATTCGTCTCCAGCCGTGCTGTTCAAAATCTCTGTCCGGGAGCAGAGAGGATCCTCAGATGAGATTATGTCGAAGGTCAGAATCACATCTCAGGAAACAGCTACCCGATCTCTTTTTATACGAGGTCTACCGGGAATTTTTAGCTGAGCCTACGGGCTCGGATACTCCACATTAAATTCGGCCTTGTGCCACATCTGACCGCATAGGACGGTCTGTAGATATCCTGCAGTTGGAGATTCGTCTCCAGCCGTGCTCGTCAAAATCTCTGCCGCCGGACAGAGAGGATCCCCAGTTGAGGCTATGTCGAAAAGAAGAATTCTCGTCTGGGGAAACAGCTATCCGACCCCATTTTGTACGGAGTCTACGCGGAATTTTTGGCCGAGCTTACGCTCTCGGATACTCTACATTAAATTCGGCCTTGTGCCACATCTGACCGCCTGAGTCGGTTGGTAGATATCATGCAGTTGGAGAATCAATATGGAATTCACTTGACTCAGTTCTAGCAGCTGATTACTTCTTCTACGCGTCGCTGGTGAATCTTATATGTTTTGTTCTTGTCCTAAGTATTATCATTCATTACCAACCACCGTGTAAATATTCTGTTCAGTAATCTTCCCTAGTTTACAACAATTTCCGAATGTCATTTTTCAAATCAGTGTCCATCGTGAGTTCATTCGCAATTTGCGGAAAGCTTACATAAAATACATTTGAAAAATACGCCGGGATCAGATATAGTCGGTTTTGATTTTATAGGGTTATCTAGAATGTTTGTTTGAATGTTCTAAAATTAAGATATGTCGTAAATATTGACAAAATAAATAGACATGTGACGAAAGCTGACAGTTTAAGCAAAGGAAATTCCGCCTTTTTCTACGATTGAATCTAACAAACTTATATTGTTTGTGGTAGGCAAGTTACTATTCAACAATTTGCGAATATAAAGAAACCACTTTTTTTTTCGCTTTTCTGACGCTAGCGAAGCTGAAGCCATAGAATGTAATTCAAACAACAAACTGATAACGAGATTTTACGCGTCATATTGTATCTTAAAAAGAATTGCTAACATCAAACGAAATCATATTCTTAATTCTGGTTCTGCAACTGAATAATGGTTTATTCGACTAGAAGGTTTTGCTTATCTTTTAATATATCCATTTTTTTTTCTATCCTTTTTATTGAAACGATTTAACTTGATTTGCATTTCGTTATCGTTATCATTGATTGATGTCTGCTTTCACTATAACTTTTTCAAATACTTCTGATGAATCCATTTCCTCTCCCCGCTATAGGTTAAACAGTAAGATCGTATCTACAAAAATCATTGTTATTCTAAAACAAATTATTAATATAACATTACCTTGCAAAAAAGGTTATAACTTGCGGATGGAATTAAACTAAAAAAAGATGGCTATATCTTAAAACAAAGACTCAATCAATCATTTATAAATACTCCAGCCACAATTGGTGCTGTTAAAACTTTCCTTGAAGTTAAAGATTTCGGAACAAACATGAAATAATGTTGTCTGTTTTTGTAATATTTAAAAAGGATATATTGAATATTCCCAAAGAACAAAAGTATTTTCCCAAACAAAATGATTATTTTTAATAATTCCTAAAAGAAAGAAATGAATTTGAACAACGCCTAGTAACTAAAAGTAAATCAATATCCTGAAGCCATTCGTAAAATATTGGCCAAAATGGATTTTTTTAATGAATGAAATGAAGTGAGTAGCATGTCTAAACGAAAGAGGTTGTCGTTTTGTCATTTCTATATTTCGTCTTTCTTCTCTTTTAGCTTTATTTTCTTCTTTTACTTTCTCTTCTTAGTTAGACTTGTAATAGATAGATAGATAATGAACAGATTGAGTTAAATAGATATACAAAGAAAAACAATTGAGATACATAATAGATAAATAATCAACAGATTGATAAACGCACACACACATATGTATAAAGAAAAAATTGATACAGATAGATGGACGGAGAGAGGTGTAATGAGCACATTTACTCATTTAAATAAATAATGAACATATTTATATAGATTGATAGCTAATGAGCACATTTAGATAGATAGATAGATAGATAGATAGATAGATAGATAGATAGAGAACATATTTACATAGATAATACACATAATTACATAGATAGAAAATGAAAATATTTAGATAGATAGATAGATAGATAGATAGATAGATAGATAGAAAATGAACATAGATAGTTAGATAGATAATTAGCATATTTACTGTTGTGGATTCCGGTTTGAAATCCTGTACCAATAAATAACAAACGCCAGGAATGAATTATATGAAAATAATGTATTAACGTAATAATATAAACTGGTAAAGCAGGTTAGTAGTTCCAGGAATACGGGTTAGTAGCAATATATATATACAGTCTTTGGTATTGAAGTATCGCTGTATGACTTCTTACTGAGTCTACGTGTTTGTTGACTGTGACTCCTACAATGCTGTTACCTCACCCTCACACTTCCGGTTACCTACAACCTTTTACTCTGTCACTCTGGACTCGACTCTTCCGTCTTGCTCTCTCGGGTCTTCACGTAGCCGTAGTATATGTATATGCTGGGTGAGTCCATTTATATAGATAGATAGATAGATAGATAGATAGATAGATAGATAGATAGATAAAGAACATATTTACATAGATATATAATGAACATATGTACATAGATAGATAGTTTGATAGATAATGAACATATTTATATAGATAGGTAGAGAAGGAACATATTTACATAGATAGATAGATAGATAGATAGATAGATAGATAGATAGATAGATAGATTATAAACATATTTACATATATAATGATCATATTTACATAGATGATAGATAATGAACATATTTAAAAAGATAGATAATGAATATATTTACATAGATGATAGATAGATAGATAGATAGATAAAGAACATATTTACATAAGTAGATAATGAACATATTTACACAGATGATAGATAATAAACATATTTAAAAAGATAGATAATAAACATATTTACATAGATATTAGGTTGGTGCAAAAATAATGGCGTTATAATGGCGTTTTTTGGCGTTAAAAAATGACATTATTACGTCATTATTTTTGCACCAACCTAATAGATAGATAGATAGATAGATATATAACATATTTACATAAATAGATAATGAACATATTTACATAGATAGATAAATAGATAGATAGATAGATAGATAGATAGATAGATAGATAGATAGATAGATAGATTCACCACTGCCCATCTACACAATAATAAAAAAAAAATCATAATTTTAACCTCTAAGTCTCTTTGTATAAAACCTGTAAATAAATTAGTTATTCCTAAAACTGGGATTTTTATCACCGCGTTCAAAACAATGGGATGTGCAATTTGAAAGGAGAATAAATCCAATAGCAATTCAGATGCGTGTATTTAGGAATTTAATAGCTTCCAACATAAAAGAATTTTTTTCAAAGACAAATCACGAATTCTAAAAGGCCGTTGCCACGAACATAAAAGAGATTTGCGTTTAGACAACCATTCAATGTTTATCGTAATACATTGAAACAAAACTAGTCACAAAAAATGTCACCCTAATTAAAAAAGAACATAATTCTTTTCGTGGAAAGTACTTCGAGAGTCTACCAGTAACAATACTATCAACTATAAACACACGTCAAAAATATTACATTACATCGCCAACACATGCAGAATCCATTCTTAAAGAATCGAACGTATATTTCTTTTTTCTAAAATGGTATGTCACGGAAAGGGATATATTTGTTCGAAGTAGCAAAATGGTTGCTGACTACTGTAACCGAGTAGGACAATCTAACACCTAACCGTAATGGAGTGGTCCTCGTCGTAGTGGTAGGCAATAGGCGTAGGTAATAGGCGAAGACAATAGGCGTAGTCCATAGGCTTCGTCAATAGGCGTCCAATAGGCGAAGACTATAAGCGTCGTCCTGTACTTCTACATCAGTCTGTATTTATGGCTGACACAATCCAATCATATTACTGCGAAGGGGAACCCAGGTGCATGCATATTCATTACATCATAAAATAACCAACGTTGACGTAAAAATGTTCCCAAATCAACATGCGAAAAACAAACAAACATGTCTAATATACATACATACACACACACTTACGAAGATAGATTACCACATAAACAAACTAGAATTGTTAAACTTACATGTAGCAATATCTACGCGTTTTCTTTTAGTCTTGCAATCCGTTAATTTCTTGAAACTTCGAATGAACACGTGATCTCTCCTTGAATTCAGAACTCTAAAAATTATACTAACATTGGTTTATAAAATCAAATGCACATAATACATGATAACCAACACAAAAGTACAGATACCAGAATTCCTTACTTTTTTCTCCATATTTCAGTCCCTGATATAGCTTTTAATAAGAGAAACATGTTATATTGATAAATGTTTAATATTGGTTATTTATCCCTAATTTTATCATATATATATATGTGTGTATATGTGTGTGTGTGCGTGTGTGCGTGCATGCATGCATATGTTACAAAGACAAGATATTGTTTGTCTTTGTAATTTACTTCTGAAGATGATGTTAGAAAAGAACAAAATTACTTGGGTTAATAAAACTACGGCGCCTTCCTTGATGAATTTCATCTTAAAATCAAGAAACTTATAAGTGGAAACGATTAGTAGAAAAATAAGTAGAAAATATGTCTACATTTTTCAATGAGACATGTTTGAATATATATATATATATATATATATATATATATATATATATATATATATATATATAAACAGATAAATATATATGTGTGTGTGTGTGTATGTATGTATGTATTTAGGCAGCAATCCTTCTTTCATGCACATTTCATTGTAAACGACAAAGTGCTTTTATTTAGTTTTTTATACAATTTCTCATGCGATCTAATTTTTTTTCCTCTTCAGATGATAAATTATATAAAAACTGTCCGAATGTTCTTTTTATCCGAGCGCTTTCGGCTATACATTTAGCCATTTTCAAGGATTAAATACTTTAACTGTTGAATAAGAAATTCTTAGTTGCATGTATGTTTTTACAAAATGTTTCCATTTTTCAAAACACGGTCAAGACATTGTGTCCATATTCATAGTTGATAATATTAAGTTTTTTTTTTGGGGGGGGGGGTATTAATAAGGCTTCCATTATTTTTAGTCTTTTTTTTTTTTTGGCATGTAGATGATGCTATTATATTAGTGTTGTCAACAAGTATGTTACGAATAGTGTCCGGTAGGTCTCCATGGATATTTAAATGAGATCTAATTGAGCTATGGTCAGAAAGGTGTAGAGTGAGTCTGCGTGTCAAACATGTTGTAGTGTGGCCTATATACTTATTTACGAATTTTGATTGATCAGTAATACAATTCCTTAATGGGCATTTAAATTCGTAAATAACATTTGCCCTATTTAATTTTGTTCTAAAAGGCGAATTATTATTTTTAACTATAAGGTTAGAGGTTTTAATTTTTTTGTACTAAATAATTAATCTATTTTTTCTTTTTTTTTTTTTGCTATTGTCAACTGGTGTTATACATTTTTTTTATAATGTTCTTAATTCTACTTTCGACTTGTTTATAATTTTCGTTCATCTGATTTTTATAAAAAATTATTAATATTATTGTTTATGTTTCTATTCTCGCCGTTGCTATTCGATACCTTAGACAAGAAACGCCTAATGTGGAAATCCAACAATTGATTAGGAAATTCGTTATTAATCAGCGTTTTCTTTACATTTTTTAATTCTTTAAAGAAAAGCGTGCGAGAGGATGAGTTCTCGTGCGCTCTCGGGAGGAAATTTTTAATAACACCTATTTTATATCTAAGAGGGCATTCACTAGAGAAATGAAGATGACAAAAGTCTTTACTAGTTATTTTTTTGTTTTTTTTTATAAACAGAAGAAACGACTAGAACATCTAAGAAAGGAAGTTTATTTTTTTCACCAAGTTCATAATTAAAATTTAGGACGGAATTTTGTTGAAATGTAGCTTTCAGATTTTCTTTCTTTCTTGTTTTTAGCCAAAATAAAAATAAAGAACATATATTTTAGGTTTAATAACTTTACCATACTTACTCCATCAGTTTGTGTGTATATAGTACCATTCTTGCTATAAAAAGGAACTCTAGTGGTGCAAGCGAGCAATAGTTTTCTTAAAATATTGGGTTGGATTGAGGGAAGTGGAATTAAATGATTTTTATACACTGAATTAATGATAATATCAATAGTTTCGGAGACGAGAACGTTATAACTAAATTCTCTACGTGACGCAAGAATGCCGTGGTTTGTTTTTACTTTTGTGTTTTTAAGTATTTGGAGGAATTCATGGGTAGATTTAGTGCTATTGTTAGTAGGGAGATATGGTGTAATAATATCATTGAGAAATTTTGATATTTGGTATATGCATGTTGGTATTGTCAACTGGTCTTATGCATTTTCTTATAATGTTCTTAATTCTGCTTCCAACCAATTTTCGTTCATCTGATTTTTTTATTTAATTTCATTTGAATGGTACTGTTTACACAAACTGATGGAGTAAGTATAGGGGATCCTCCCGGGCCGTGCTTCTCCAATTATTATATGTCCTATGTTGAAAACAAGGTTTTTAAAGTTATTAAATCCAATATATATATATATATATATATATATATATATATATATATATATATATATATATATATATATACAGACACACACACACACACATATATATATATATATATATATATATATATATATATATATATATATATATATATATATAGTACCATTCTTGCTATAAAAAGGAACTCTAGTGGTGCAAGTGAGCAATAGTTTTCTTAAAATATTGGGTTGGATTGATGGAAGTGGAAATAAATGATTTTTATACACTGAATTAATGATAATATCAATAGTTTCGGAGACGAGAACGTTATAACTAAATTCTCTACGTGACGCAAGAATGCAGTGGTTTGTTTTTTACTTTTGGGCTTTTAAATATTTGGAGGAATTCATGGTTAGATTTAATGCTATTGTTAGTAGGGAGATATGGGGTAATAATATCATTGAGAAATTTTGATAGTTGCATGTTGGAATCTGAGAAATGATAGGTCGTAATGGTTATCCCGGTTTTTGTATTTTAACATTACCGTACAAGTAGCCAGGGTTGTAATATCCAATAATTTTGTTCATTTTAAGGGATCCTGCAACAGCATTGTTGGATGTTATGAGTTTATTAACATATTTCTTTAGAGATTCTGTGGTTCTTATTCAATTTAGTAAATTTAGAACGATCATCAATTAGGTGCTGAAGTTTTTTGTGATAATCCAATCTATTCAAACTTACGTAAATATTGGATTTATCAGCGTTTCTGATAACTATATTAGGGTTGGGTCTTTTTTAAATTCTTTAGCGGCAATTGGTGTTTTCTTGGAATGTTCTTGTTTTTATGTCGTGGAATATAATCTTTTAGACCTTCTACTTTGAGAAGATATTTGAGGTTTGGATGGAGTATTATTAATTTTTCCTTTTCCAGTTGACATAATTATTGATGTAAGATTTCAATTTCAGTCTTCTTTGGGAGAAAGTCGAATTTAGGTTGGAGATGGCAATTTGGGACCTAGATTTAGAAATTTCTTTTGATCACCCGTTAATATTGAGTTGATAGGTTTATATATACATACATAACAGCGTAGCCTGATGATTCGCGTAGGTGAAACCTAGGTAGGTTTGCCTAACTCTTTAGGTTCGTATTTAGATTTGCTTTACTTAGTGTATTGAGCACTTTGCTTAGTTATTTTGATTTTACTCATGTCGGAGGTTTTTTTCTTTCGACTCTGAGCTTGGATTCTGGTCGATTAATGTCGCCTGAATTTCATGTTCTTAGTTCTTTCTTTTTTATTCCCTTTTTTTCTTTGGGTTTTGGTTTCCTCATTTACAAGCCAAAACACCTAAGGTTTTTCCAGACGAGTATACTTACTTATATTTATAAGATTATTATTATTATATATATATATATATATATATGGATGTGCGGGTGGTGTTATATTGTCTTGTGCGTACTTTCTACCAGAATGGAGAGATTTCAAGAAACAAATATAGGAAGGTAAAAAAAACAGAGTGTAGCTCTTGCTTTATTTACAATCCAAACCAGTTAAATCACCTGTGCTCTCGTGCTACGATTTTTGTGTCACCTGCACGAATTGTTAGAATAGTCGGAATATAACACATGTCTTCGGTTAGTATCCGGCTAGCATCAAACAATTTATACAAAAACCAGGCGAAAGTCAGCAAAATGATTAAACAAAGGATTTCTGTATAAATACAGTTTAGGCAGATAGATAGATAGATAGATAGATAGATAGATAGATAGATAGATAGATAGATAGATAGATAGCATGTCACATAAGATAGATAGAATACCATATAAGATAGATAGATAGATAGATAGATGACATACCAAATAATAAAGAGATAGATAGACAGATGGCATACGAAATAATAGATAGATAGCATACAAAATAATAAAGATAGATAGATAGATAGATAGATAAATAAATGACATACTACATAATAAAGAGAGAGAGATATGGCAAAACAAATAAGAAAGAAAGAAAGAAAGAAAAAAAGAAAGAAAGAAAGAAAGAAAGAAAGAAAGAAGGAAAGAAAGAAAGAAAAAAAAGAAATTAGTGGGATCAAATACCGATCAAATATGGATCGCAATCCGACAGAATGATGGAAGAGGAAACGTTTATAAATATAACATGTCCATAGACCAAAACAGGACTGACTATAAAATTGATTTTACAAATTCCACCCTAAATAAAAATAAAAAAGAACTTAATACTTTATGCTGAAAACACTTTGAGGGATTCTTGATGAATATATTTTACTAACTATAAACACACAAAACATTATATTACATCACGAACTTTTATTGAATCTATTCTTAAAAATGTAACTGCTATTTAACTACCACTACCAAAACCCGTTTTGACGAAAAAACATCCCCCAAATCAACATGAGGAAAACCTCCAAATAAAAATAATGCCTACTAAACACCATGCTCACATAAGCACACACACACACACATTGTATGCACACTGTAATCCGTTCCCACATTGGGTTATAATTCACTTACGCACATTTCTTTATCTCATTTTCTGAGTAAGCTTTAATAAAATCGGAATATGTTAGATTTGTTCTTTATCCTATCATAGATAGATCATGAACAGATTGGAATAGATAGTTAGATATATAGATAACAGATTTAGATAGATATATAGACGTGAACAGAATATAATAACTGAATGACTTCTACATGAATGTTTAAAATAGGTAGGTCGATATATGGAGAGATATATTCATTCGTACATACAAAAACAGATTGAATGAACTGAGATAGATAGATAGATAGATAGATAGATAGATAGAAAGAACGAGAGTGATAGAAAAGTTTTTAGAGAAAATCTAAAATGACCACAATTCGCCAGCATTTTTACAAAATTTCTTATTTATACAGATTTGAAGATGTAGGATTGACCGAGAAATTTCCACCGTGACCTCGAATATATATATATATATATATATATATATATATATATATATATATATATATATAGATAGATAGATAGATAGATAGATAGATAGATAGATAAAGACAAGTTTTAAATTTACCATATATGATTCAGTTGATATTTCTACTTTCCCAGCTTAAAATAATCCTCTATCCTTGCTTTTGCAGAAACCAAGCCCAGAAAGACGGGATTATCCCTCTTATATCCTTACATTAAAAGTTAACTTACAAATACCCTTGATGGATGTAAAACCGTCAATATACTCTTAGACGAATGTTTATTGCTTTACGGGAGGATAAAAGTACAAATTCAACAGGACCAGTGCACAATAAAATGTCCATCTGTTATCCATCATGTCGTTGGACCCATTTTTAAAACGACGCGCCAGTTTGGAAACCGAACATTAGACCCGGGTCTTTTTTTTTCAATGTATAAGGAGATGACAAATGGTAAAGTTTTCATGCAACAATTGTGTTCACTTTCTTAATCATTTCAACCCAAGCAAGGCAATAAAGCCACTAAGATACAAAGAGTTACTGATTGGGAAAGAATTAGTAAAAGGGAAACATTATGAAAGAGCGAAGACTATATCAGAAAAGGAATCTAGAAGACAGGAGAAAACGACTGACACTGCATTTAAATTTTTAAAGATCAAAATTCGCTGAAAATCAGGAAGAGAGTTCCACAAGCGAGAAGTGCGAGAGAAAAAAACAATTAGCAAATAACTTACGGTTACATCTAGCTAATTCAACTGTAAATTGAGACCTTATTGTCAATCTGATACTTCGCTTGAATTCATAAAGTCTAGGTACCATAGATGAAGGTTCATCAGAAAAATTATCATGAAAGAAAAAGCATAAGGAAGCTACATTACGGCGGTGGGGAAGTGACTAAAGCCGAGATGCCAATCAGGACCAATAAAAAATCAGATTCTTCTTTGGAGTTTACCGAATCTCTAAATATATACTAGGAGCACCAGACCGAATGGTAGGTTTACAAATATTTGAGATAGATTCTGGAAAAAAGATTTGTCTATCACGCCACAGTTAACCAACTTTCCCAGACCTAGACCTACAATTGATTCAATATAATCTTTCCACTTCATATCAACAGAGAATGTTAAGCCGAGATGGCGCCACGCATCACTTGAAGGTTAGCATCAGCTATGTTGATGGAAGCCAAAAAGGGGTCTCTCAGATGATTAATAGAGAACAATTTCATTTTGGAGGCGTTAAAATCGACGAGCCATTCCATGCCCTACTTAACAGCAGACTGAATGTCATTTTTTAGATCAGCTGCCAATTCCATCTAATCGACACAGATCAGACTTAATATTAAGAACATGGGAGTCATGTAATGACATGCGAACCATGAAATGACATGGGAGCTATGTAGCTTTCATAGAATTTCCTCTATAAATACTAGTTTTAATAGTGTTCAAAAATCAATTACATAATCCCATGTGGTTGACAGAGACCTATTCTTAATCTACAGCAGCTTTCTTACACACGCAATGCAGTGAGCCTATCGCTATACAATCACTACTTCCATGGCAAATATTCAGATGAGATGCATTCTTTAGTTCCACCAATTTACCGCTTGGGCGGGCCATGCTATTATAAAGAAGTCAAAGCACACTGATTTTTCCAAAACTAAGTGGAGGAACTTCCATTTAAATAGCTTTTGTTTTCTCAAGAACTGACATTTTTTTTTAAACAGGTCCCTACATATGTGTTCCCATTCAGTTATGTGCCATGTGGGATACACGCTTAGGCGATCATGTATCTCTCGATACACGACTGACGAGGCAGATTTGTTCCCGCAGTAGGTTCCCATTTTTTCTACGGTAGACCAGTTGGCATCCCATACTATAGAACCCAGTTTGTTATGCTATTTACCCATAGCTAGGGGGAGAAGAAAAGGATTCACACCTTTCCCAAGGGTATTAGCACATAAGTGAATGTGATGGATTCGATTGATATTCGAACTCAGCTCTCCGATTCCTCAATCCGAGCCGATATCCATTACTCCACTGTGCTTTTTATGTGTGCTCTACTGAACTCGAAAATTTGAATCTCTTCATATGAAAGGGCAAATTGCCATCGATCTTCCTTATCTTCCTCATAACCTTCACTTACTACTACCTTTCTTTCAAACCACACACTTTAGACATTATTAACATGTTAACAGTAACATCTCTACCCGGAGTTCCTCTCGAGCCTTGTATAAAATTTTGAATTCAAATGTTAGAACCTATTCCTTTGTGGGTAATTGTGTATATAGTTCTATATGAGTTTGTTTCTGATATCGCATAGATTCCTATTATGATTCCTTCTTAGGTACCATGCGTGAAGGGATAGGAACTTGTGGGGAGTCATGATCCCCCAATTTCTGAACGCATACAACACATGGAATATTTATTTCCTTGCATTGGTATCATGAGTGATACATGATTGTGTGTTCATGTCGCTTTTCCCAATTGAATGTAACGATCTCGACCGGAATTTGAACTCGACTCTCTGATTTCTCGTTCCGAGCCCTTATCCATTAAAACCCCACAAATCGAAGATCGCAGCATCTGGTATTCCCAAGTGGTCACCCATCTAGGTAATGGCCAGTATCAGCGCTACTTAACTTCGGTGGACGGTTGCCTTAACGACCCTTTCACGATGAGAAATCTCGGAACACCTTCGGATCGAAGCAGCATCATGTCTTCTGCTGCCATAACAACAGTAGTATTTCCTGAGCAAGACACCCTGACAAAGACCGAGTCTCTCTGGGCAGGGTTTGAATTCAGAGCTTTCCTTCTCCTAGACTGGTTGCAAAAAAATCTGTCCTGCTATTTACCCATAGTTGAAGGTGAGGAGAAAGAGATGGATTCATATACATTATTTACATTATTCGGACTATTGTACTCGTCTTTCTCGCCATATTTATTACAACGTTTCGGCCGTTGTACTCTCCGGTCTTCTTCAGGTGGTTGGAATGTCGAACTGAACCCTTTATTTCGCTCACTGGGGTAGACTGTTCTAGTTCCACGTGTCATGTTTAATGGATGTCAGTTAATTTCCCTCTGAAAATTTTTCACTGCCTTAGCCGGGTATTGAACTCACACCCTTTGGGTTCTGTCACGACTTTATCCACTGTGCCATGTGTTCTTGAGGACATCTGTGTATGAATTTCTAGGTATTATAAACCTAATGTCTTCAGCCACCATTTTTTACCAAAGCTCATATTGCAATTTTTGCTGTTATCATTGCGTGTTTTCACCAGAGCTCATATTGCAATTTTTTTTGTTATAATCGCTTTTCTCTGGCACTCCTTATTACTGGTTCCCATATTGTATTTATTTCTATGCTTGGTCGGCTCAGGGGATTTTTCGTGGACTAGCGTATGTGCTGATTCCTTAAGTTTACGAATTTTCCAATGGTGTTCCTTGTCTACGATCTCAACATGATCCCACAGAGGGCAGTGATCTCCCTTCTCCCTCCATATCTGGTCAGCCACACCTGATTTTTCCACTTCTCCTCGTGTTACAATTTTCTGGTGTTTTTGAAGCCTTACCTTAACAATAACAACAAAAATTGCATTATGAACTCTGGTAAAAAAAATGGTTGCTGAAGAAATTAGGTTTATAATACCCAGAAATTCATACACAGTTGTCCTCAAGGACACATGGCACAGTGGATAAAAGCGTTAGTTAGATCCAGTGACAGGACCCAAAGAGTATGAGTTCAATACCCGGCTAAGGCAGTGGAGGGAAATTAACAGATACCTGATAACTGACATCCATTAAACATGGCACGTGAAACTAGAATAGTCTACTCCATTGAGTGAAATAAAGGGTTCAGTTCGACATTCCAACCACCTGAAGAAGGCCGGAGAGTACAACGGCCGAAACGTTGTAATAAATATGGCGAGAAAGATGAGGACAATAGTCCGAATAATGTAAATGATGCACATAATACCTCATCTCAGAAATATAGACAGATACTGATAGGTTCATATATTTTACAACGTAACTGAATGGACTGAAATCCGAGCCGCTATCCATTATTTCAACATTCCTATTGACCAGCCATAAAAATTAAAGGATTTCTTGCGAGAAATCCGAAAATATCTTACCAATATTGGAAACAAGATCATTCTTTAACGTACATGGAAATAACTCAATGCAATCTATTCTGGTTTAAAATGATGCAGGATATCTCACCAAATGCCGCAACCATTTCGACAGGAGAAATATTTTTATTTTAATGAGGAAAGAAATACAGTCAGTTTTTACTGAAGTATGAATTTTCTTTTAGATGAAAAAAAAGAATATTTAGAGAGAATTTGTTTTCTCATCAATCATTACTGATTTCCAAACACTAAAAGAGAATAAAATAAAATTTACATTCATATATATTTCATAGACTTTTGTTATCTTAAAGTAATGGCCTGAAACTTCTTTCTACAACGATAAAATTTGAACTCTCTTTATTTCTGTTTTTCTTTCATTACTAGAGACAGAACCTCTTCAAGGATGATTGTTACTGAAATAAGTCGTTGCATTTAGATAATGGTGTGGAACCCAGTTTCAGAATTGAAGAAAAATTCGATAGATTTAAGTACTATCACTGAAAACTCATTATTTTTTGTACAAAATCAGCACACACAGAAAGTAACACGTTTTATTTTTTACACTGACCGACTCACACAATAACTATATTTTTGTGCACCGGCTCCAATAATTTATTGATTATTATATGTGGGGCACATTTGAGCGAGAGATCAACAATCTAACTGTAACATCAAAGACGATCAGAAGGTATAGATTGTGACAGTATTCAAATAAAAGACGATCAGAAGGTATAGATTGTGACAGTATTCACAAAAAAGGGGACCGTCCAGATAAGTTTTAGGAGATTCAGAAGTAGTCTGGTGGCCGGGGGTTGAAACCAATGGTGATTATATTGAATAAATTTACAATTTGGTACTTCAAGATTTTTTTTGTGTGTGTAATTTTGGTAAATACATCTTTTAAAATGAGATATAAGTTTTATTTTCATTTTTGCATCATTTAGACAAACATTTATACATCGCACCTTGTAGATAGACATAAATAGAGATAGATAGATAGACAGACAGGCAGGCATAAATATAGATAGACATAAATATAGATAGATAGATAGATAGATAGATAGACATAAATATAGATAGATAGATAGATAGATAGATAGACAGATAGACATAAATATAGATAGCAAGCTAGCTAACTAGATAGATAGACATAAATACAGATAGACAAAAATATAGATAGACATAAAAATAGATAGATAGACATACATAAATATAGCTAGCTAGCTAGCTAACTAGATAGATAGATAGATAAATAGATAGATAGATAGATAGATAGATAGATAGATAGATAGATATCAATAAGTAGATATAGATAGATATCAGTAAGGATAGATAGATAGATAGATAGATAGATAGATAGATAGATAGATAGATAGATAGATAGATAAACATGAATAGACCAAAATATATGCTATCCTTAACTTGAACATCAATTCCTCATGCAAAAAAGATATATTATGTATTTTATCCATTTCATTTATCACGAATCAACTCTTTTAAGTTATCTTTTCATATATATCAACATCCGTCTTTCGTTCATACTCGACAATATTGCATATATATATATATATGTATATATATATATATATATATATATATATATATATATGTGTGTGTGTGTACCTGTGCCTGTGCATGTATGCATCAATATGAGTGCGTGTGTATATGTGTGCGTGGACAATATATATAAATCTGTCAAAATAATTGAAGGTAAACAAATAAAATTGAAAAACATTCTTAGTACCGCGTTTCATTTCGAGATGGAATCTCTTTACTAATGATTTTATCAATGGATTCAGTCTTTCTGTACGAGGTTTGATTTAAAAAAGAAAACAACACCGGGACTGTTTCTATGGTAATGGAGTTAGAGAAGGCAGATTGATTGATTTTGATCTCTGTCGTGTATACACATAACGGTATAATGTTATCGCTAACTTCCGTTGTGTGGAGAGATACTTGGAAGGAAAGTGTTTAGAATATCGTCGTATCACTACACCACCCAGGTCCAATTTGTGACCATGGGATGTGCAGTAGTTGTTGACCAAGCACAATATTTTCCAGGTCAGAGCACTACTATATTCCCCGTACCTCGCCCATTGCGATATTTTCCTCTTCAAAAAATCAAATCTGGCTTGAAAGGAACAAGATTTCCAGACGTCGAGGAAATACAAGAAATTGAGACGAGACAGCTGCTTGCTATCCCACAAAATACGAATTCCAGGAAGGTCTCCATCAATTGGAACGATGCTGGATGAAGTGTGACTCCAGAAGAGGACTACTTCGGAGGAGGTTAAATGGTGAATTGCTATGTGTTGTAGTTTTCTTTTTATGGAAGCAGTCCCGATACTTTTTATCAGGCCGCCTGACGATTGCATCTAGCATGAAACAGACTCTAAGTGTTGACTTCTATGTTCACTTTTATATTTACACACTCTCTATCTTTGATATTGAGCACTTTATCAAATAAATATAGCACATCCTAACACTATATTTCTTCATATATATATATATATATATATATATATATATATATATATATATATATATATATATATATATATATTATGAAATCGTCAAAGTCCGACAATTATTTTAAGACATTTTTATGTTTATACATTCTTTTTTATAGATACAAATATTTAAGTAAATTCTTTGTTTATAATAAACATTATTAACAACATTCATGGCCCGAATGTCCGAGAAAGTTTCATAGAAAATATGCGTCCTCTGACAGGAATCGAACCTGTATCCTATACGAAACCATCATATAGCCTGACGTGCTTTACCGATTTAGCCACAGAGGAGCATTTCGGTTAGCAAAGTATAGCATATATATATATATATATATATATATATATATATATATATATATATATATATATATATATATATATATATATATATATATATATATATATATATATATATATATATATATATATATATATATATATATATATATATCAAGAACAGTATTGTGGGAAAATGTATGACAAAGGGGGAAAAGTTTACTTCTGACGCGTTTCCTCCTTCAGGACTTCATCGGACTATATTTAGTAGGTCGGTAGGGCTAAACAAGCGCACGACAGAGGGGTTCCGGGAATTTTATCGAACCACCTTCATTCCCTTCGCTTTGGTCAGATGTAAGTTTCACATGTGCAGCTTCTTCCCATGAAGTATTGCTTTGTAGAACCGATTCCTAAGCAAATGACACCTCGCTTCCCTACAATCTTAGCCTCTTCAAGTCGAGGGTTAAACGTTACGTTCCACATATAGTTGTGCATATTAATCTGTAACCCTCTATCTTGAGTGATCCTCGGGCCTTATACTCATATCTGAAAGAACTCGAAAAGAAATATTTGGATAATATCTATACTCATCGAACCCAAACATACGCACTCTTGTACGTAAAAAGGACAGTTAATATTTTTACCCCTCTCGCGTTTTAGCACACTAGAAGAGATGAACCCCAGGCCTTTGGTAAGGTATCTGTCTGGAAGAAAAAAACGTTGAAGTAACCCCTGCCTCAGTGCTAATCAGAATATTTCCCATATCCGGTTATCTTGCTTGTGTACCATATTCTTTGCGGCGTTTTGTAAGCAGAAACATGACCATAATAATAGCGTCAATAATAAACCTAGAGTTCAAAAGCGTGTCCCCTGTTCTTGTGGGTGACAAGTTAGCTTCCACCCTACAACCCCGTTTATCGCAGATGAGATGTCGCAAACCGCTCGCTGGTCTGGATAGTATTCAGATGAACTTACACTCCATAGTTCCACCAGTCCTAGCCTTTACGTCTAAGGCCCAACAGGCCACGCCAATTGCAGCGAACCAGCCTCATTCCCTTTGTATTGATTTGGTGAGCACTTCCACTCGAGCAGTTTCTTCGCACGAACTATTGCTTTGTGGAAACGACTCACAAGAGGTTGCTCGCCTTGATCACTGTAACCTTATTATGTTCAATACTAGGGTCAAACCTTATATTCCACACATATCCGCTTAAGCTCTCCCTCTTACTTTGTCTCTCTCTATCTAGAGCGCCCTGTTAACCATATTTGCCGTTGTCTCTGAATATGGAATCCAGTGAAGTCCGTAATATGTTCAATATCAGAGGTTGGCAGTGAAGATTCGGAGAAAGTAGCGGCTGTTAAGTAATTCTTTAAGTCTTCGATATCAGGTTGGCAGTGACCTTAATATTTTCAAGTCTATGGTCAAACGTTATATTCCACACATATCCGCATAAGCTTTGCCTCTTACTCGGCCTCCGTCTACTTAGAGCACCCCTTGGGTCTTGTACAGGGTGAACATCATTGTAAAAATACCGTTAGTAAAATTTAGTTTTTGACTCTCACTCACAATCCATGTTCTGGCCTCTGTACAAGTGTATTAGTTTGCTTAGTCGCTGTTCCCTGTTTGTTTTTAATATATCTTGTGTCAGATTTTACAAGCACTGTTTTCTTATTACGTATCTTAGAAATTTCAAGTGTCACTTTCTGATTTTAAATATGAGAGTCCCTTTCGTTTCTGTCTTCACCAAATCTTTACCGTTTAGTAGAATTTCACACTCTTTCTGTAGACCCACATTTCTCTTGGAGTACTGCTGCCCTATATGGACAACAGATGCCCACTCCTCACTTTCCGTTCTCGATAGACTCTCTTCAATTTCCATTCTCAAAAAGACTCAAAAAGGGTCACCAATTTCTTGTGGATTTCGAATTATTTTCCACCCTACCACCACTTTATCACAGACAGCAAACCTGTCCTGGACTCTCCCTATTTCCATGGAGTGTGTTCAGATAAACTACACTCTTTAGTTCCACCAGTCCTAATCTTAAAGGCTAAGCCCAACCAGGCCACATCCGTCCTGGGTATGACTATAAACTGTATCCTCATCCTGGGTAAGGTGATAATTGCTGGTGTTTCCAGGTCCACCCTGACCCGGGGTGGTAGCACCTGTTAGGGTCCAAGCTATAGATAACACCCAAACTTGTGTAAAAATAGTTTTCAAACCAGAAATACTTTCTCATAAAAAAAAAATTATTAGCAGCAATAATTTTTGAAGGAAAACTTATTATCAGCAATACTTTAAAATTACCAGCAATACAAACAGCTATACATTTTGAGAAAAAAAAAACATTACCAACATTAGATTTCTTGAAGGAAAAATATTCTCAGAAATAGATTTTTGAAGAAAATCATTACCAGCAATACATTTTTGAAAAAAAAGTTATTACCAGCAATAAATATTTTTTGTCGGTATTAAATAACCCATTCAGGTTGATATGCCGTAAAAAAGCATACTAAGCCAATATATACTGAGATAGATAGATAGATAGATAGATAGATAGATAGATAGATAGAAAGAAAAAAAGAAAGAAGTGCATATGTATGTATGGGAAAACGATATATAACATTTTTGTATATCAGGAAACATCTGTCTATATTTCTGAGATGTAATGATTTACATTTCTCTGACTTTTGATCTCATCTTTATTTTCATATTCACGACGTTTCGGCCGTTGTAAACTCCGGCTCATCAGGTGATTGTAATTTCGAACTGAACCCATTACTTCGTCTGCCAGCGTACATTGTTCTAGTTCCACATGTCATGCCTCTTCCGGATGTCTCAGTTATCTCCTTTTAATTCAAATCTGCAAGTTTTTTTGTTCACCACTGCCGTAGCCAGGTTAGAACTCACAACTGTTTGGGTGAAGTCACTGGATCCAACCAACGCTTTTATCCACTGGATCATGTGTCCTTGAAACATTTCAGGAAACATTTTAGGGAAGAAAAGCAATGACAAAGGGGTGAAAGTTTTCGTGCGACCCGTTTGGTCTTTCGGACGAAAGTCATGTTTACGTTCATGCGACTAGACATACATAAAAGAAACCGGAACGCTGAGAAATTTAATTTTAATTTTTTTTAATGGATATCCAAAACATATACAGTGTAACCCTGATATAAGAGAAACCCGGATATAAGAGAAACCCGGATATAAGATATATTTTATCTGGTCCCAAATTAGAGCCTGTGTTAATGTATATAAATTAGATCAAACCCGGATATCAGAGACTTCTTCTCCGGTCCCGACAACTCTCTTATATCCGGGTTACACTGTATATGTTTTGGATATCTAGTCTAGTCGATAACATTGGTTTGGTTTGGTTTGGCTTGGTTTGGCTTGGTTTGGCTTTACTTGGCTTGGCTTTGTTTGGCTTACCGTGTATCAAGCACAATGGGTTATTTAATGCCGACAAGATTTTTAGTGCTGCTAATAGTCATTTTGTAATAAGTCTTTATTCAAAAATGTATTGCTGGTAATATTTTCTTCCAAAAAGTATTGCTGGTTATAATATAGTACTGGTATTTTTTTTTTTTTTTTCAAAATTGCGTTGCTAATAATAATGTATTGCTAGCAATAATTTTTTAAATATATATATTGCTGGTATTTTTTTCAGAAATGTATTGCTTGTAATATTTTTTTAAAAATGTATTGCTGGTAATATTTTTCCCAAAATGTATTGCTGGTAATAATATATTGCTGGTAATTTTTTTTTTCAGAAATTGCTAGTAATAATGTATTACTGGCAATAATTTTTTACAAAAATATATTGCTGGTAATATTTTTTTTTTTTTTCAAAACTGTATTGCTGGTAATATTTTTCCAGAAAGTTATTACCGGTAATAATATATTGCTGGTAAGATTTTTTTCTACAAAAACTTATTGCTGGTAAGATTTTTTTACAAAAATGCATTGCTGGTATTAAAAATATTTTTACACTTTCATAATGTTTTGATCCGAGTTTTGGCGTTAACTATTTGCTCATAGCTAGAACCCCAAATTAAGAGCTGGTTCCACGCTCCTCAAAACCTTCTCATCTGAGGTCTTGCTGCCGGATGTAGTTTATCGTCATACCCAGGACGGGCCGATATCATGTTACATATATTTAAACATCGTTAGCAATAGCCTAAAACTAAGTGTCCATCGCATATCAAATAATTAAAATTATAGCATATTTTTTTACTTTCTCAACTACAAAATATAATCTGCAATAATCACCCGATTCACTGATATCGGTAAATGGTTACTTTTATAAAAAAAATTGGGAGTATGCCTTTGTTCTTAATTGCAACAGCTAATACCTGTGGTCTTTAGATATTGTAGTCCTTTTTTTTTAAATAAAGACATGAGCTTCATACATTTAGGGTGACTGGGAAAATGGTTTGATACCAAGCAGGTCAAGATGGCTGATTAGAAGTAACACAATGACGACAACAACGACGGAAATTTAGAAGTAGCAAGGATCAAAGATAAGCATTTTTCTTTTTCTTTTTTCCTTTTTTAGAATAAAATTTGGTTGAGTGACTAGGAATTGAGGTTTGTAGATAGATTAGGAAGGAGATGGCACTTAATACTTAAGCTTATGAGATAAGACCATGTCACAAGAGAATGATGAATAACATTTGCACTTTTTTTCTGCTGCCACAAGATGTTTTTGTTATTTTTTTTTCATTTGTCATTAAAATAAACTCTCAGAATTTTGGGTGTGTAAATTTGAAATATATCATTACCTTCTGTTTGTCATAAAACAAAGCTTTGCTAACACAGAAAGAAACCGGATTTACATGAAGAGAAATACATTGAAAATACTTTTAACAGAGTGACTGTCAGCCATGATTTAACTAATGAATTTAATGTGTTGCTTTGTAGAAGCTCCCTTTTGTGTTCATATAATGATTGATTTAAATCTAATACGTTTCTACTATTTACATGTAAAGGAGAATACATTAAAATACTTTTAACGCTTCCCATACACTAAATACTTCACATTCAAAACGAAGCAAGGAGTCTCATAAAATGTTTCAAAATAGAAAAATGGACTCACCTGACAAACTCAACGGATCAAAGTATAGTGTTTTACCCACTAACTCTATCACAACTACAACTGAAAAGAATCTATCTAGACTCAACATAAAATGTGTTACAACTACTTCTAAAAAACTTAAAAGAAAATTAATGCAAAATAAAATAATAGGAGCAAACAAAATTAACTTAATTACTGCAATAACTGTTACAAATAATACATAGGAGAAACCTCAAGGAATTATAAGAAAATATTATACAAACACAAGAGGGGTCTTTTTCAAAACAACACACTAAATGCCTTAGTTACTCATCGTAATGTGTTTGATCGTGATTTAAAAATTCCACTCTAATTAAAAGAGAGAGTAATTTAGGACGATGTAAATATTAGGAATGTGCTTAAATCTCTAGAGATCATCCACAATAGATTTACGTTCAGGTTCTTACATTTCACATTTCTGGCCAGATCTTGTATTATCATAATGAGGGATATTTAATAACGAAAGTGGTAGAAACATGAACAAAGAAAAAATTAAATTTAATTGGCTAGACAGTATACCTAAAAAATATATCTTGAAAATAAATGTAAATTTAAAATTCTGAATGTCTCCGTTCTCCTTTGGGCATCCGATGAAATTCTAAAGCACGAAACGCGTCGATCGAAAAAATTTCCACTTTGTAATATTTTTTTCTCTAAAGATGTAGGAATGTATGTATGTATAGATAGATAGATAGATAGATAGATAGATAGATAGATAGATAGATAGATAGATAGATAGATAGATAGATAGATAATGAACTGAATGAGATAGATAGATTTATAGATAATGATTAGAATGAGATAGATAGATAGATAGATAGATAGATAGATAGATAGATAATGATTAGAATGATATAGATAAATAGATAGATAGATAGACAGACAGACAGACAGACAGACAGATAGATAGATAGATAGGTAGATAGATAGATAATGAACTGAATGAAATAGATTTATAGATAATGATTAGAATGAGATAGATAGATAGATAGATAGATAGATAGATAGATGGATGGATGGATGGATGGATGGATAGATTCATTCACTATTATTTTAACATCGGAAAACTGGACATATGCGCAAGTTTTATGCCCGCAGTTTCTTTTGTCACAATTGTCGCTCGCGGAACGCTGTTCCGGCTTCTTCCTTTCCGATCATTTTTGATGTTTAAAAATTTTATGCGCAATGTCAATCGTTTCTTCTGTCTTCTTAATGCATGTTCTTTTCTTAGTTGTTCCCTTTAATAATAATTTTCTTTTTCTCAAATCCCTCCAACACAGTAAGCATTTGCGTATTAATGGCTTTATCGCCTTTCTTGTTGTGAAATGATTAAAAGGTACGTCTTCTCCTTATCAATTTCTATCAAGTATCAATTTGTAACTTGCATAATATTTTTTTTTTTTTTTTGCATTTGGCTTTTTGTAATTTTAAAAATATTTTAATCTCTTTGTACTGTCAGTGAAAATAAATAAATACAATACAATTAAGAATTTCTTAAAACAGGCATTTCACAACAAGACGTAGGAGATCATAGCGCTCCACATTTTCCTTTTTCTTTATTAACTGTTAATTTTCCAGGAAATATAACAAAATGACATTTCAGTTTAATTTCGGTTGTTGTTCCATTAGACAGCTTACGGGCCAAGGCAAGGGAAACATATCTACTCCGCTGTTTACCTTTCGACTGTTAGCAGAAGAGATGCACCTATGCTTTTACCCAGATCATTTGAGTGAAAGTGAACGCAACCGGCCATGCTAGAATTAGAACGCAGATCGCCGAGTTTACTTTAGACGCTGTTTATCGTTACATTAGCGTTTAACAACAAAATTTTAAAAGGAATCTTCAAATTTAGAAAGAAGTGCTAAATTTTAATTACTGGGTAATGAAGTCATACTTATAGCACTTGAAGTTGCCTCTTTTGATTACATATAAATAAAATTAAATCGATTTCTAGTTAGTGCTGATTAGCGTCTGTTAGTTTTATAAAACAACTAAAAAGAACACGAGAAAGAAAAAAAAACTGTAAAGTAGTTGAATTTGGTTATTAACTGTCGCGTTAATGACGAACAAAAAAATTATTCTGTTCGTAGTAAGGCAAACACGTCTGTGTCAATAGATACACCATTTGCTTCACATTGATGGGCTTTTAAACTGGTTGACTTTTCTTCATTAAGTCACAAACCTTCGCTCTTAGCATACATTGTGGAAACGGGTAAACAAAAAAAAAGCTTACTGCTAATTAATCAGTTTTAATTCAAGTAAAGTCAGCATTTAAACTAACCAAGATGAAACCGACGAAGGAGAAGGAGGTTTTAAAGAATACTTCTCAATCAAATCATTTAAGAAAGTAAAATATTATATGAAACGGTAACTGGGGCCAAAATAAACCTTACGGTTGGATTCGTAAATATACTGTCCTTTGTCCTATTCCCTTCAAGTAGATAGCCAGGCCGTGCAAAATACCCGGCGTTAGGTTCGATCACGGGTTCCTGCAGTGAATCTCTATTCATAAAGAAAACATTTCCTTTAAAAAAGAGAAGAGAACGTATAACTAAGTAGTTTTCAAATTTTTTACTGGAGCAGAACCATAAGGAAACATTCCAGTAGCACGAGGAACCCCTGCAATAAATTAATTGTCTTATGCAAAAAAATGCTTTCAGTTATTAAAATAAAATAAAAATACTCATCTTCAGATTTATTTACCAAAAAATACAAAGACAAACGGTAAAAATATTGTATACGTACATATGCAATTTTAATCTTGCTTCTACGGTTATTACACATGTATTAAAAAAAAGTTCAGTTTAAATGGATTACATTTATTTTTATTAAAAAGTCAATGAGAAACTTGAGCCTGATGTTTCTTGCAAAAATCTTTAATATTGGGTCATGTTTTTGACAGACACACACATATCTGCACATGAAATTAGAAATTACTGTCAATCATAGTACTTGTGTAACTTCTTGCGGAACCCCTGGGCTTTACTGGCGGAACGCAAGGGTTCTGTGGAACCCTGGTTGGAAACCACTGGTATAACTATTTAGCTTTGATCGTCTCTTTTACACCGTATCAAACACTCGGCGTCAGGTTCGATCCCCACCTCCAGCAAGGGAAGAATTGGTCGGTATTACGGAAGATCACGGCTGTAATCAATTGGCATAAAGTGAAACGACTACATTGAATCCATTGCTCAGCCATCTCCGAAAAAAAAGTTTGTTCACTCTGTCGCGCGAGAAAATATCTTTTTTCCAGAATCTATCTTACCTATCAATAAGTCTACCATTTCTGCATGCTTAGAATATTGCTTCCACGTATGGTCCTTGTTATTTACATTGAGCTCTTTGATAAAATCCAAAGAATAATCAGCAATATTATAGGTCCTGATCTGACTGCTCGACTTCTAACTGCCCTAAGGTTGCTTCTCTGTGTCTTTTCTATAAATATTTTTATGGGAATTATTCTGATGAGCTCCTCGTTATCGTACCTAGAACATTTTTTAATTTAACCGCAGCACTAGACTGCCATCGAGATCTCATCAGTTTACAGCTATAGCTAGATGAAACCGTAAGTTCTATCCTAACAGGTTCTTTTCTCATACCTCTCGCTTGTGGAACTCCCTTCCGGCTCAATGCTTTCCAGCCAAATTTAATCTGCAAAAATTTAAATGCAATGTCAATCGCTATCTACTGTCCTCCTGATTACTCTTTTCTCTTCCCGGTCATTATTAATATTTCTGTTTCACTTCCACTCCCTGTAACCCCTTGAGTCTTAGTGGCTTTACTGCTTTTACTTATACCGATTAAAAAGTTAACTTGTGATGGCGATGGGATGTTTCCTTTACAAAAAGCAGAAAACAGGGCGTTTCATACACATACCTGCATTATCATGATCGATTATCTGTATCCCCATTCACGAGTACCGAATTTCCTGAGAGATCCGTTAAGCTAGTTGTGTGCAAGCAATAACGATTACGGTAGATTCTTTAAAGATTTCTGGATATACTTTCAGGCTTTGAAACTCTTCTACTCAGATAAAAGAGAATACATCTCCGATTACCTTCGACAAACAAATTTGATCTCTAGATCGGTTTTGTCATATTTGGGAGTGAGCTGCCCTGGTAGTCCGAGTCCTTGTTGATGGCGAATTACCCTCTCACGGGAACAATGTGGCAAGACTCTCCATCAATGAGTTATGTGCTATGCGTGATAGATGCTTAGGCGATTATGTATCTTTCAATACTTGACTGACGAGGCAGATTTTTTTCCTCCAATAGACCAGTTGCCATCCAAGGCTATAGAACCCGGTCTGTCCTATTTACACATAGCTGGGGGAAAAAAGAGAATCCATAACTTTCCTAAGGGTATTAGCACATAAGTGAATGTAATTCGAACTCGGCTCTCTGATTCCTCAATCCGAGCTGCTATCCATTACCCCACCGTGCCTCTTAGAGTCAGTTATATGCCATCCGTGATCCACGCTTAGGCGATCATGTATCTTTCGATACATGACTGACGAGGCAGATTTTTTTTCTGCAGTAGGTTGCCATTTTTTTCCAATGTTATAGAACCCGGTCTGTGTTGCTATTTACCTATAGTTGGTGGGGAGAAGAGGATTCATATCTTTCCCAAAGTTATTAGTATATAAGCGAATGTTACGGATTCGGCAGGAATTCAAACACGGCTCTCCGATTCTTCAATCCGAGCTGCTATCCTAACTAAAGTGCACAGACGAACTGCGTTGGTTTGATCAGGTCTAACCTTCACGGCAAACCACCCAGTTTCCCTACGTATTCCATCGGTGAGTACAGCTTCATCCTGTGAATCACTGCTCTGTGGGACGGTCACTCAAGAGAATGTTACCCGAGGACTAAAATTTTCACCTGTTCTAGTCAAGGACAAACGTTATCTTCTCTGTTTATTTAGATACAGTAAAATTGTCGTTACGTCCACACAAAGCCTTACAGAATTATCAATATTCAATTACAAACTTAACGCGACAATGTGTATATGCGTGTGTGTGTGTGCGCGTGTGTGTGTGCATATATATATATATATATATATATATATATATATATATATATATATATACGTGTGTGTGTGTGTACATGTATGTGTGCGTGTGCGTATATATATATATATATATATATATATATATATACGCACACGCACACGCATATATATATATATATATATATATATATATATATTATAAATTAACTGATTTAAAATATGGTTATGTCGCTACACAGTAATAACCATGTTTCAAAAATGGAAGCTAAAAGTTTCGAATTTAATTTTGTAATTAAATTAAAAACATTAGTTCCATTTCATCCTCAAACGAATTTTGGTGTAATTTATTTTTTAAAATTTACTGAGTTTTAAAGGCAGAGAAAAATTCATAATTCACTGTTTCCAAGGATACAGAAAGATCCAATCATTAAGATAAGGAGTTGGTAGCGTGTTCATTTTTATTAACTTTTGTTGTATCAGTTATTAGTTACGTTCGAAAAAGGGGTTATGTTTAGGTAGGGTAGGGATGTATTTTTCAACGAATTTTGACATCCGTTAAATGCATGTCATCTGGGTTTGTTTTTTTTTTAAATTTTATTGTTAACAGCAAAAGATTCTTACGGCATTTTTCTATTTGTATACCTTTGGGGGGATATTTAGGTTAGAATACGTTTTATTTAACTATTAGTTTGGTGCAAAAATAATGACTTAATAATGTCGATTTTTGACGTATTTTTAGGTCAAAAAACGACATTATTACGTCATTATTTTGCACAATCCTAATACAATTTTAAAATATTTTCACTTTTAATTTTTAATAGACTATATACCTTTTAAAACAAGAAAATGTACTAGAATTACTTACAGTATATAAAAAATTATTTTTTCACATCAAGTATAAGAATGTATATTACAAGGTCAAGTTTTTTTTTAATTTTATTTTAAATATTATTTAAGGAAAATTATTGACAATGACGACAAAAAAAAGCTAATTCATTTCTCTGATTCAGTAAACTTTTATTTTTTATAAACATAGTAATATATAGTTCCTCGTGTATGTTCAAAGGATATGCGTCATTTAATGGCCTATATATTCTATCTTTCTTATTAACTTTCATTTTACTGCAGGTGTTTTATTGGATTCTTTTAAGTGCCATAAGTACTTTGAGAGAAAATTTTGATTTCTATATTTATTTATCCTAAATGAACTTTGACATTGGTTGAAGCGTTTTTTGAACTCATGGCTTGTGCAACCTATATAGACTTTTATGTTTTCAGGATTTTCAATAGAAGAGATATTGCATTGGTATACTAATAATTCCGTGCGACATTTATTTTATAGAGGACAGTAGTGAGGGTTTCTACAGTTAAATAATTTTTGTTTATCTTCATCTATTTTTATTTTTATTTTTCCATTGTATAAATATTTTGGTTCTGCTATAAGTGTTCATTTAAGATATTAGCATGATGTTTCTTAATAATTTTTTCTAAGTTTTCGGTACAGTTGTAACTTAATTTTAGTGTGTTTTTATTGAAAACAGTACTTAATTTATTTTCTCTAGGAAAATGTTTGACTATTAATGCGAGAAATTTTTGTCCTAATTTGTTCTTTACCATTTGGTTGTATGGGGGCGTATACCAAATTATTTTTCTACTTCTGTTTTTTCTATGCTTTCCATTTTTCTTTTTTATATAAGTTAGTTTTGGGTTTTTGTAGCCACTATCTTTTAGAGCTTTATTATAAAAATTAATATGTTCATCGTAAATCTTGTCATGTGCTGAAATTTGACTTATTCTTTTTTGGATAGATAAAGGTATATGCTTAATTATAGATGGGTGGGATTTGACTGGTATTGGGTTTTTTATAAGGTGTGTGGGTATTTTACTTTAAATCTAATGTTATATCAAGGAAGTGAACTTTTTTAATTTAGTGCTAACTGTAATTTTTAAGTTCATGCTTTTAAATTCTTTATATAATACCTTTCAAATTTTATCTATTTTAAAGTTAGTAGAGTTTCTAATAACCATAAGACCATCGTCTCTGTATAAAGCAATGTCAGTTATATTAATATCACGTTGCGCTGTAAGATTGTATAATATAAAAAGACCTATGAGATCAGAAGACTCGGCTGAGTCTAGTGATCCCATTGTGATGTCAAAGTGGTCATATGAATTTTTTATCCATTGCTCACCTTTATGTATCAGTACCGATTTTTTCGCATTTATAATAATGTTCTTTTCTTCTTCTGTAATATCCGTGTACTGGGTAGCAAAGTCCAACGCATTCATGAACTGTTCTTTAGATATTGATTGATAATAATGTTCAATATATATATATATATATATATATATATATATATATATATATATATATATATATTTTATTGGGGCAGCAGATCGTTATTCAAACATATATTGTTAAATATAACAGACAACGATTGTCTATTATGTTTGACCATGAGCCGTTCTAAGCGCCGTATAGTTGCTTTAATTTCGGGACAAAATAAAGACCTAATGCCCAACATTTGGATGAGCTTTCGGTTCACATGAGCCATCTTCAGAGTGGTTATAAGGACATTTAAACCAAGATATTCACCATCATTTAAACGGAGATATTCATCATCACTTTTGTTATTAAATTTTTCAACAAAGGTGAAATGTTTTAATAGCCTGGTTGTAAATTTGCTGTGAATGATCTCGTGATTAAAACACTTTTTATCCATTTTCATCTTAGTATATTGTTTCCTCTTTTAGTTAGAACAGTAGTGATAAATCAAAATTATAAATGATCACTTTTGTATTTATATAATCTTTTATTTAAATTCAATGAGGTTTTCCGGATGTATTCCATATATATATATATATATATATATATATATATATATATATATATATATATTGAACAATAAGAAATATTAAAAAATTAAAATCTTCAGACAGACTGGGTTGTATATTAATATTCTTTCCGTATTATTATTTCATTTAGATTCCTCGACTAGTTTCGGACAACATGGCCATCATCAGGAGAAAAGAAATTCGGCTTGCTGGTAGCAATGAACTACAGAAATATACATATATGGGTAAATAGCAGGACAGTTTGGGTTCTTGGATGGCAACTGGTCTAGGAGAAGGACAACTCTGAATTCAAAACTTGCAGAGAGTTTTTTGGGGACCTTGTGGCATGTAGTGCACCAGGTCTCTGTATTCGTCCTTTCAAAAAGTGTGGTTGGTTCTGCATAAAGCCGTCAAACTATAATCAAATGATATGTGCAGGTGTCTGGGCTGTCGGTACGTAGGAACTGAGTTGCTTGACCCTCATACGTCGAATAAATACAACGGGAGAGTCCAGCATATATATATATATATATACCAGTAAGGGATATCATCCATTATATATATATATATATATATATATATATATATATATATATATATATATATATATATATATAATGGATGATATCCCTTACTGGTTTCCATACTGGCGAGCCTCAGTGGAACTATTCTAAGTGGTAACTAACACTAGAGAAGAATGGTAAGTGATAAAATTCAATTAATTAAAAATAAATACAGTCGAAAAAATAAATAAACAGTGAAAAATTCAAAATAAAATTTAGAATTATTGATTTCTTTCACAAGCACTAATGGGAATCGGCATGGAGTTCGGCACTAATAATTATATCACAGTCACGCGTTTATTCACCGCTGATGGGCTTTCAAATGTAAAACAATACCTCAGTCAATGGTTTGATCGTTTTTATGTTGCTAGATGCAGGTTTGAAGTTGCTATACAATATTGAACGTTACTCATTCGTTACGCTGACCGAACACTCAAAATTAATAGTACACTAAAAGGATTTTTCAAACACTAGGAAGGATGTTCGCAAATAAAAAGGAAAAAAAAACATCACGTAATTAATTTATTGTAGCAAGTCGTAGGTGTTCCACTTAAAGATATCTTTTGTCTAACTAATATTAAATCGATTACTGGTGAGGCATGATTAATATCGGTTACTTTTGTGGAGATATTGAAGAGAAAATAAAAGAAAGACGAATAAAAAAAAGTCGTTGGATTTGATTCATAAACGGAATTAATGGCGTACTAAAAAAAGTGTTTTCTTCGAAAGACATGTCAGCATCAATAGATACACCAGTTGTTTCCTGTCTGCTGAACTCGGCAAGCTTTTAAACTTGTTGACTTTCCTTTGTCGAAACAACAACTTTTGATCAGAACTAAGCATAAATTAAGGAAAGGATTAAACAAAATAAAAAGCTCCTTATAAATTTATCGGTTTTGATTCAGGAAAGAAAAATAATTAGAACTTTTCACGTACAATATTTACCAAAACTAATCGACATGAAAAAAAAACAAAGCTGAAGAATGCGGTGCAAAATAAATTTACAAAAAAAAAAAAACACACTTAATCAAGGTAATTGAGAAAGCACAATTATATGAAAGGGTAAGTGGGGTCAGAATTAATTGTAGTAAATCTGTTGTCTTGCATTTGAATTCATGTATATATTGTCCACTGCCAAACCTATCAGATGTCACGCAACCAGTTGTTTCCTGCTTCTGCTTGCTGGTAGCAGTAAACTAAACAATATATATATATATATATATATATATATATATATATATATATATATATATATATATATATATATATATATATATATATGTAAGCAAATATATGGATATAGATCCGACAGTATGAAGAAAAATATACAGAAAAAAACAAACAAAAATCCTAATATGTAATTATGCTGTTTAATGTTAATATAATGTCAACGTCGGACGTTTCGGTCACAACATCGCCCACGTGACGACGACGTTATCATATTTAAACGGAACGCTGATCTTATAAACGATTTCAGTTATCTGTTTGGATTGGTCTTGCTGTTTTGTCCATCGTCTTTTTCATGTTGAATTGAATATGGTCTAATGTTAATTATGTTTTATGAATATGTCCTGAAGATGGTCTATTAGACCGAAACGTTCGACGTTGACAGTATATTAACATTAAAACAGCTTAATTGCATATTAGGATTTTTGTTTGTTTTTTCCGTATATTTTTCTTCATATATATATATATATATATATATATATATATATATATATATATATATATATATATATATGGGTAAATAGCAGGACACTTTGAGTTTTTGGATGGTAACTGGTCTAGAAGTACAATTCTGAATTCAAAACTTGCAGAGGGTTTTTTGGGGACCTTGTGGCACACGATGCGCCAGGTCTCTTCAATATCTTTACAAAAGTAACCGCTAATAATCATAGCTCACCATTAATCGATTTAATATTAGTTAGACAAAAGATATCTTTAAGTGGAACACCTACGTCTTGCTACAACAAATTAATTACGTGATGTTTTTTTTTCCTTTTTATTTGCGAACATCCTTCCTAGTATTTGAAAAATCCTTTTAGTGTACTATTAATTTTGAGTGTTCGGTCAGCGTAACGAATGAGTAACGTTCAATATTGTAGAGCAACTTCAAACCTGCATCTCGCAACATAAACATATAAATATTTGCACAAATCACTCCTATTAATACAAATTACGCATTCGTATATATTTATGTAAATTAGACATTAAATACATACTTAAACAAATTAGGTATTAAGTACATATTTATACAGATTACATACTATGATGATTTTCTAAGCAAAGCCGAAAGTATAGGGTACCCAATGAAAATCGAACTCACTGCACAAATGTAATTGATCTAGCGAAATGCCGAATAATTGATGTCTGTGTCGGTCTTGACTTCAAGCTCAAGGAAGAATTGGTCGGTTTTGATTCAGAAGAAGCCATGGAATGGCTAAAAAGCTAAATTAAGTTCAACATTTGTGAAAACTATTTAAAATGTAACAGATGATGAAGAATGCGGCCTTTAAAAAAAACTTCTCAATCCAGGCAAATGAGAAAAGAATATTTAGTATAAAATAGTAACCGGACCTAAATTAACCGCTGTAAATCTCATATAGTGTTATCGAGCTATTAGAGGATATTTCTGCAAATACTGAAGTTGTGGTACATGGTCGGGAGGCGGGTGGGGGGCTGTTCCTTAGGTGTCCTAGTCCCAGTTATTCAGATTCGTAACCCATTCGTCTATTACAATTTCCTCATTCACCCAAAGGTGCAAAAATAATGACGTAATAATGTCGTTTTTTGATGTATTTTTAACGTCAAAAAACGACATTATTACGTCATTATTTTGCACCAACCTAATATTTGAAGTAGTGTGTAATGTCAACATCTTATTTATGTTGTTCTCTTTCAGTTACATGTGCTATTCATTTTCGTTATTGCCGCTGTTGTTACTCCTCAAGTGATGTAGTTTCTGTTATTTGACACAGTTCTTTGTTCGTGAATGTGTAGCGCCGGTCCATAACGTTCAAAGAAGGATGATCATTTGCCAAGAACCACAGGCCTCACTCGCTCAAAGCCCTCTTTGAACACTGATCTTAGCAATCGGTTGCATACAGCTGGCAGTTTAGATATTTCTGAACAGGTTTAGTGCCATGCATAACACACATATGAAAGCCTCGACTATTTAAGAACATGACTCAAGTATTCAGGTTAATGTTTTGGCTTCGTCGTAAAATTCGAAGATTTATTTGGGATGGGATATAGAGTGCTTAAATGCTTTGTACCCATCTCATGACATCTGTTTTTGCATATGCGCGGCGCACAGCCTAGAAAAAAAAAGATTAAATAGAATGAAGCTCACATTTCCACCTTTTACTCCTGATAAGGTTTGAAATGTTTCCGTATTGGGATCCTCCACAAACATGTGATATTCTATAGTTTGATAAATTCAGTGTATTTGAAGCTTGAAAGGCCATTTCTAATGGATAAAAAGAGGAATAATCTTTTGATGAAATCATATGCTATTTGAGGTATACAGTTTCCTATTAGGGAGATAAGTAATTTCTGAGAGTTGTTTGAGGACATATAACATTTTTAATGGCATTCTTGATTTCCTCATCAATAGATTCATTATTGCTTATACAGGATGTCCATAAAGTTCATGTGCACTTTAAGAAATTTATAACTTTATTTGTATTTGCGATAGAAATAATCTGTAAGAAATGTTATAAAGTTTAATGTACCCAGTTTTAACTATAGCCATTGAATAAATCTTTACCACAAAATTTGCAACAATTTTTAGATAAGTAGAAAAATATTTTCTTTTTTCCAGAATCAATTTGATCCATGGCTTCATCTCAGGAAAAAGTAAACTTTGGTTGGCTGAACTGAAATCTATTATTGCTGTACAAAGAAAGTTTAGAATTGAATCCAATAAAGAAACACTTCATAGGAACACTATTGCTAAATGGATGAGAAAATTTAAAGAGACAGGCTCCGTCTATGATAAGCCACGGTGTGGAAGACCATGTATCAGCGACCAAAGTTTTGCATCTATAATTTTACTTAAATAATGTGTTACAAATGTATATTGTATTTTTAGAATATTTTTAAACCTGATAACTTTGTTTTGTTTACAAATTTCCTAAAATTAATAAAAAGGTCGCTTGTAAGAATATTTTCTGAAATCGACCAAAACGTTGAGATTCCGATCTATATAATTTCTTTTTGAAATACATCAGAATATTTTACTTATTGGAAATAGTAAATTTAATTAGTTAGCTTTCAATTAAAGCTGAAATGAAATTTTAAAAAATGATTTTTCATTTAAAAAAATCATTTAAACCTTAGGTAACGAAAATTTATATCTAATTAGTGGGGGGTACCTATCGTAATGTAATCATATCGTTATTAGTTGAACCACGTACGACCATTCCAAGAACAGCGAGAAGTAAAAAGATACACATATTGGAAGACAATCTAGAATTGAAATAAATGATACAAGAACATACTAATTGGCTTCATTAATTTCATTTCCAATTTTTCCGAGTATTGTTTTTTCAAAGAATGAACTATTTTGTTTCATTTTATTTAAATATTTCATATTTCTGCTCCAAGTTTTCATTTTATGTTTGTTTCTTTCTTGTAATTTCTTCTGTTTTGATCAAGATTTATTGACATCAATTTAGAATCATAGTGTATTACCGAATTTATATATTTATATAATTTATAATTTAGCGATATTAAATTCACCTCGTAATTTTTAGGGGCATGGATGTGTCTTTCTTGGTTTATGTCGGTGGAACCGTGTTATTTTGTTCCTTGGTGGTCTAGCTTATTTACAAGGAATTTGTGATCTGATTAAAAGTATCAGTTGTATATTCTAACGTCTGTCAAAAACTGCTTAATCCAAGAGTCTAAGATGCTGAAGTCATTTTTTATTAGATTATCTGGTCAATGCGATGTGATGCTTCATGGAATAACCAAAGCATATGATAGGAATGGGGGCATCCCCCGCAGTAAAAAAAATGTTTAGCGGAAGTTCTCCATTGCTGGAGGCTTCCTTTTAAAAAGGTAATGTATTCATACCATCAAGGGAGCAGTGGCGTTTAAAAATACTGTAGATAACAATAAAATCTCCAAAATGCGAAATTTTAGCGGGGTTGGGTATACAATTTTTTCTGAATCCAGTGTAGAACTTCTCTTTCTTTCCGTGACAGCGCTTTTTTCAGTTAAGGCATAAGCTGATATCACTCCGATGTTATGAGACAAAAATATCGGCAGACTGCGGTCTTTCTGACGGACGTACGATATTTTCTGTTACAATATCTAGTGTTTGGCGTATTGCAATTTCAACTCTATGTTGCTACTTCTCATTGTGGCCAGTCCAAAATAAATTGTATCTCAAACGTGCAATGTTGTCATGACTAAGTCGTCGCAGCTCTTGCATGCAGACAACATCAAAGTTTGCTTTCTCGAATTCTTCTAAATAGAGTTGTGCACTGTTATGATGAAAATAGAAAATTCCATCCAGGTAATATGTCTTTCACTGACCGGACGGTTAGAATTACTGCCTGTTAGAATTTATAAAATCTTTTAAAAAAAGACAGTTGTCTTTTTCAGAAAATATGATATCTCCACTATAATAGTTCTTTGTGGAATTAAATGCAGTTTCCTTAAAAATATTTGTTTTTTGGCAATTTCGAAAGATGGCATCTAGATTATATATTTATTTTCCTCTCTAGTATGCGCTAATTTCTCTTCTTCTTGTTGTTGGAAGTCAGATTATAGATTTCGAAAAGTAAAGCCAAAAATTAGATTATATATCTAATAAAATTGAGTTCAAAATTAGATTATAGTAGGCCAAATGTAACGCCCAAATGAGATTACTGTCTGCCAAAAGTAACATGAAAATTAGGTATAGCCTGTCAAAGGTAATGACCAAAATTATATAGCAAGTAACAAGAAAATGCCATCATTAGATTATAGTCTGCTAAAAGTTACACCAAAATTAAATTATAGTCTGCTATAAGCAACGTCAAAATTACATTATAGTCTGCCAAATGTAAGGCCAAAATTACTTTATAGTCTACTAAATGTATGGCCAAAATTACATTATAGTCAACCAAATGTAAGGCCAAAATTATATTATAGTCTGCCAAATATATGGCCAAAATTACTTTATAGTCTACCAAATTTAATGCCAAAATTACTTTATAGTCTACCAAATGTAAAGCCAAAATTACTTTATAGACTACCAAATGTAAGTCCAAAATTATATTAGTCTACGAATTTATTAGATTAAAGCATTATTAATATTTACCAAACCATTTATTTTTAATACTATTGCTTTTTATCGGAAAATTGTCAGTTTTTTATTTTAATTTGTACCCATTTCCTTCTTTACGTATGTAATCTACACTTATGCTTATGATTTTTCTAGCAAATATTTGGCTAAAGTTGTTAAGCTCAAATAATTATTGATGCAATCTTTCAAACAGTTTTTCATAGCCATAGAACTTGCAACAAGCTTATTCGATTATTTGCTTAAGAATAATCATTCAAAGGAAATTCAGATATGAAAACTGTTCAATGTTCACGGATACTTTTAACTTAATATCATAAGCTTAAATTAACAAAGCAACATGGCGGCATATTGAGGTTTCTGAGGAAATGACTGGAATTATATTGAATGGCGTCTACTGGTAAATCTTTTATAGCCTCAGAAAATGCAGTCTCTCAAAAGATGAAGGCTACAAATCCAAATCTCACTAAAAGATTAAACGTTTTCTATGATACGTGGTGATTTTTTAACGATCTTAAAATGGCAATCTGAGATTTGTAATAAAGAAGAAAAAGAAAAATGCTGAAAGACGAATAAAAAATAATGTTAAAACTGTCTTTTATTTCACATTTCCATTGCTGGATAAGTCTCTCCAGTTAAATCATTATTTCAGCAGTGTAAAAAAATATACATTATTATTGCTCAAGTAAACGAGATAATATTACTTACGAGAGAAATAGAGATTCTTTTAGGAACTGATTTCGCAAGAGGAAGACAGTTATTCACTTCAAAGTGAAATGTGTTCGATAAAATAAAATTCTTTTTAAAAGCAAAACTATGTATAATGTATAGCTTCTAGCAATGGGAATATGCTGCAACACCGGTCGCAAAATATTCAGCGAACACCTGCAGATCAATATTATCGATATTCTCACACTTTTATTTTTATTACTTATTATGTATTTTTTTCTCTTTCTTCGACTCATGTCACACATTTTCTGTTAGTTTTTTGTTTTGGCCTGGAGAAGATGTTTTTTATAACTGATTACGTGTCGACGTTTCTATTAGTAATTATTTCATTTTTTTTTGTATATGTGTGTGTGTGTTAGTGTCTCTAGATTTGATATTTGGTAAAAATAACAAAACTACAATATTTGTTTTTACTACCAAACTGTTGTAAAATAAATATTGCAAATATATTTCTGTTAATGCTAAGTAAACTCAAATTGAAACAAAAATGATTGAAAGGGAGAATATAATCTGCTTGATTTTTTAACAAGACCTCAATGATGGGGTACTCAGTAAAGATCGAAATCACGATTCAAAATAACATTTGGACTAATAAGCGAACTACTAACGCGTGGTCAGTCTCAGTTTGGAAAAAAGTATTAAAAAGAAAACAGGACAATCATATTAGTTGGAAATACGTTCGACATTTTGTGGAGTCCATTATAGAAACTGTAACAAAAACTACTTTTACAAAATTTGGTGGTGGGTACCTCACACCAAATCACAACAAAAGACCATATAAGCATATGTCCTCTACAAATCCTTCCTTTTTCAGTTATTAAGTTCTTTAGAGAGGACGGTAAATGCGACAGCTGGAAGTTCTGTCTTTCATGGAAATAACCAACCAATATAACAATTTGATAAACAAACAGGAAATTATGGATATGTAGTGGGGGTCAGTTCTATATTACAGTCAATATATAAACTGAACTCTCACTTTCCATGATGAGTGTAGAGCTACATTGGATTGACCTAATGGCTAGGCTGTAAATTCTGTCCTTCATAGAAATAGCCAACCTATACAACATAGAAGACACAGAGAAGAGGAGGAGCAATGTTTACGGCTAGTAAGTAATGGATAGCGGCTCGGATTGAGGAATCAGAGAGCCGAGTTCGAATTCCAGTCGAATCCATAACATTCGCTTATATGCTAATACCCTTGGGAAAGGTATTAATTTTCTTTTTCTCTCCCCAGCTATGGGTAAATAGTAAGACAGACCAGGTTCTATAGCCTTGGATGGCAACTGTCTACCGCAGAAAGAAATGGCAACCTACTGTGGGGAAAATCTGCCTCGTCAGTCATGTATCAAAAGATACATGATCGCCTAAGCGTGTATCACACATGGCACATAACTGACTAAGTATAGGCATCTTTAACACTGGGCAGAGTATTGTGAGACAGGAGCGTTCCTTTGGTAACAAAGAAAAGAATACAGAACTGTTAAGTGACATCTGTCCTTTACAGCGAATGTTGGACGATTTTCTCAAAGACGGACTCGCGGCGACAGAGATGTGCTTCTACAGAAGGATGTTAAGGAGATCATGGACCGATCGTGCGAACAGTGATGAGATCGTAGAGAGGTTGCAAACAAGGAGAAGGCTAATACTTAACATCAGAAAGAGGCAGCTGAAGTTTCTGGGACACATAATGAGGAAGGAGAGCCTGGAAAATCTGATACTCACGGGTCGAATAGAGAGAAAGAGAGACAAAGGAAAACAACGCGTGACACACAAGGTGGAGTGGATTACAGAACGTGATCTGGGGGAGGAAGCAAAGGGAAGCAACTTGTTGAGAGCTGCAAGGGATAGAGGGAGGTGGAGAGCCATGATCGCCTACGTCCTGGAAGAATATGGCACATAAAAAGAAAGGAAAAAGTTTAAAGATTACGATTGACACTGCTAAATGTGCAATATAAAACAGAGGATGTCTGTGTGGCTGTGTGATAACTTTTCACTCGAGATCCATCTAACCGATTTTGACCAAACTTGGCCCATACATTGTGCAATTTAATAGATAGGTTCTTAGCGTAAAAAAACTGATAATTTAAAAAAAATCAATTATCGATAATGCCGATCAAGTATCGATAAATTCAACGTTTTTCCTCCGATTTTGTCTAGACTCGGTATGTAGGTTACTTATTTGATTACGAGCCCAACGATACCTCATTTTTATTTCTACGCTACTGAGTTTACCGAAAAACCGCGAAAAACGAAAAATAGATTTCCACACAAATTTTAAACTAAAAAATCCTTCAATTTTCAAGCAATTTAATACAAAATTCACTCAATTATAGCGAACAATAAGTTGGTTATTTAACAGTCATTTAACTTGATAATGGAGTCCACCCATATAGTGAAAATCCGCGTAAATTGCGAAAAATGGCGATTTTTACTGGTTTCTTTCTTATTTTTCGTTGATCTTTCAACCAATCTCCATCAGACTTAACAATTGCTTCATAAATGTATTCTTTTTTTAAATATCTGGTAGCCCAATTACAAATTAAATTTCAAAAACTACAAAATAATTGTGGTCTGAAGTGGGTCTTCATATTGCCTGTTTTAACACTTCATGTCCTCGGCTAAGTTGAATAATTGAATAAATGCATACTACTTCTGTTATATCAGTAATTCAAAATGATTTTAATGAAATTGCTTTAAAGTAATTGAAGAAGATAGACTCTGTTACATGTAGACATGATGCTGTTTTTGCTCCATTCCAATTGAACGCTTTTTCTGATCGGCCAGCTTTTTCAAGATACAATACAAAAAAAATTGGCAAAATTCGGGATCGTGTTCTTGACACCTAGAACAAAGTAAAATGTCCATATAAACATATGTCCAAAAGGCCATCGTTGTAGCTCAACACAGCAACTCATACAAAATGTTCAAAATGTCCTAGGCTTGCTTGCACACACGTATGCACCTGTCGGATCATTGACTGGCGGACCATTTCAAATACTCCCACACGGTGTTGCTGTTGAAGCATCACTGCATTATAAATGTCCGCTGCATAAACCAATTTTTTAGGTGTCCCCACATATAAAAATCCAAAGGACTGTGGTCAGGGAACGCGAAGGCCATGAAACCTGCCCTCCCCGACCTAACCATAACCAGTGCATCGCTAACAAAGTGACTAAAATTTGATGAATCAGATGCGTCTCCGTATTAGCAGGGGTACATCTTCTAACATGTCTTAAAGTCTGTTCGATATAATGTCCCTGTAGACTGTTCCTGTAAGACGTTCTGGGAGAACATATGGACCTACCAGACAGTCATCTTCGTAAACTGATGCTGATGTATAGTCTGTATTATACCATGGGTATTTCGATCCGCCGACATTGTGTAAATTTGTTATTCTATCTCTTTGCAAATGTAGTCTCCTCCATAAACAAGAATGAAGAGACAAACAACAATATATATATATATATATATATATAACACTAATAATCTTATAAATATAAGCAACTATACTCGTCCGGCAAAACCATAGGTGTTTTAGTTTGTAAATGAACAAAGCAATACCCAAGGGATAAAACGGTAAAAAAGAAAGAACTAAGAACATGTACTTCCGGCGAAAATAATTGTCTAAAATCTAAGTTCAGTGTCCAAAGAAAAAAACCTCCGACACGAGTAAAGTAAAAATAACTAAGCAAAGTGCTCAATACGCCAAGTAGAGCAAAATAAGTAAACCTAAAGAGCCAGACAAACCTACCTAGGTTTCACCCACGCGGATCGTCAGTCCACCATGAACATCCGCATTGGTGAAACCTAGGTAGGTTTCTCTGGCTCTTTAGGTTTACTTACTATATATATATATATATATATATATATATATATATATATATATATATGTGTGTGTGTGTGTGTGTGTGTGTGTGTGTGCGTGCGTGCGTGCGTGCGTGCGTGTTTTATTGAATAATACATGCATATTATGTCTATTTATTTTTAAATTTATAAACTGTTCCTTTCCTATTCTTGGTTGCTCTTGATGTTAAGATGAAATTCATCAGGGAAGGCGCCATATTTCTTGCTACACAAGTACTTTTGATCTCAAACAACCTCAGGGGTAAAATGCAAAGGCAAACTTATTGTAACTGTGAGATAATCTGCATTTTGCTGTGAGCAGTATACGAAATAAATATCCATATTTATTATTATATTTTAATACGTTTAATATAGTTAAAATATATCTATATTATTCAGCGAAACATGTTTCAATGAACTTCTGCTCCTTAAATGTACATAAATATATATATAAGAATAGAAAATGAATGAGATAAATAGATAATGAACGAATGAAAGATAGATAGATAGATAGATAGATAGATAGATAGGAACATACGAGTATAAGATAGATAGATAGATAGATAGATACATACATACATACATACGAGAATAGGATAGATAGATAGATAGATAGATAGATAGATAGATAGATAGATAGATAGATAGCAGAAACTATTATAGGACATAAAACTGATACGCTTATGTGTCTGAGAGAAAGATTTCGAACGTTTCCCTCCATTTTCCACACATTCTGACATTTTATCTCGTTTGTGCAGTTTATAAATGTCTTCTGTCATCTCTTCTGCTAATTCTGGTCTTTAAATATCAATTTCAGACACTCCCCCGATTTTTCAATCGCACTGTAGACTGTCATTCGTAAATAAAATTCTGTATATAACTTAACGCAGACATCTTTCCTCTTCGAAAGAGACAGGTCACAAATTCGAAGAAGCGTGCCGGGCTCTTGGAGATCACATTCCATATCCACCTTCTCATCGAATCTAACTGAATAAGATTAGTGGGTGTTGCTATAACGGCTTCATTGAAATACTCTAGTTCTGGACATTTTTGACAAGAATCTGGTTCACACATTGAATAATAGCGCCATATCATAAAACTAACAATTACTATTTTTGTGCTAAATATAAGTATAGCTATGCTTATGATAATGTCCAGACCTCAGAACGGGGAAGATTTCAACTTTTATTATGTGAATGGTGATCGTAATGGCAATATCAGCCGTTTCCTTATAAGGAAACAGCTGATATTGCCATTACAGTCACCATTTTCCTTATAAGGAAACATTCCGCATTTATTGACCGAGCAGTCAGTGCTACTTTTGGTTGAAATTTATAAACTGTTTTTTTTTTTAACCATTATGTCAGGTAAATAAGTTTCTCAAGTTCAGTAACTCTTATTTCTGTTTTCAGTATTGATGGCGATTACCTTCCTAACTTTTTGTTTGAAGTGGTATGGAAAGCTAACATCTTGATTATCTCAATGTCATTAAAGTTATAAGTGGGATCTATTTTATTTTGTGAAAGTGAAGTGATTTCTGTTATTTGGTACAGCGCATTTTTTCTAAATTTCTAACGTCAAACCACGTGATTGGAAGATGAATGCCCCCTCCCCACCAGCTGCCAATCTAAAGAAGTCCGCAAAAATGAATAAATTCTAGATATCATAGTTGGACAATTACCATGAAAATATTTATAGAAAAAGAGACTGAAACGAGATACCAGTAGATTTTTATTGTAACGTATACACTTTGTATGGTACATAAATTAACATCTCTGGATTATATGTACAATACAAAGGTCTATGTTAACTGCTAGAAAGCCGTTATTTATATGAGATTTATATTAGAATAATCCAGAATATCAACCGGGGACAAACCACATGCAAAATGATATAAAATGAATTTGAGAATGTATAAAAATTTGAAAGATCTGTCGCCTCCCTCTGTCTTTTATACAAATACTTTCATGGTAACTGCTCCGAGGAGCTGCTTTCGCTGGTTTCAAAACTTCATGAATTTAAGCGTTCTATTAGGCTGGCATCTCGCTCTCACCCTTTCACTATCGAAATTGTTAAATGTAACCGTCTCTTCTACTCCAATAGTTTCATGTCTCGCACCTCTCACCTGTGGAACTCCCTCCCCTTTTCATGTTTCGTTGATAGCTATAATCTCCAACTATTCAAATGTAATGCCAATCGACGTCTCCAGATGCCCTGATCTATCCCCTATTCTTCTCTTCATCCTTTCCCTAAAACTCCTATTTGTTCTCGCACCACTCGCTGTAACCCCTTGTGCGCTAGTGGCTTTCCCGTCTTGCTTGGGGTGAAACGATTAAAAAAAAGAAAAAAGACAAGTGTGTCTCTTCTCATCGGATTCATTCTGTGAAGAAACTGTTGGCACAGAATTTACTGTTATATCTAACGACTAGCAGCATGGCCCGGCGTGGCCCGTGCTTGATTCAAAAATCGTACGACTCATACGGCAATCGCTATCAATTGACTTAAAATATTTTTGCCCTTCCTTGCCTTTAAAGGGGTGCCCTTTGCCGTGCTGACGTTGCTACATGCCTTACTTCTTGCCTATCTCACACTGCAATTTTTTCGAAGCTCTATACTAAACATTAAATCTGTTACGAAAAAAGAACTAAACAAAATGAACACAGAACGATCAGCTTTAAAAAAGGACTCGTAACTGGAAAAACCGAATGAAAAAAGAATGTTAACAACAAATACTTTTTCAAACCTAGCCAGTTCTGCGGAATCAGAATCAATTGGAGTAAAGTGCCATGCAGATTTAAATTTTCCCACTTGTGACGAATGCAGCTATCGATTTGTTTTGCATGCTAGCATGCTTGTTAACATTCGTGTCAGTCAGCTGTTGGCTCTCACGCTGGCCAAAAGAATCTTCCTGCCTATTCGTGGCAGTCAGCTATAGGCTCTGACTCTGGTCAATACAAAATGGCCGTAAACTACATGAAAACTGACGTAGAAGCATGAAAAAAATCGATTATTTCCACTATCGATGGGAGTTGGGAAATGCAAAGTCGGTCTTAGCCTTTTCGCTAACTTGGAGCATGTGCATGTAAATTTTGGTGCAAATCAGTCGAAAATTGCGGCCGTGCATTCGTTACGCACACACACACACACACACACACACACATATCCTGCCTTTTCTAGATAGAGATTTCAACAATATAATGCTTAGATATATCGGTAAATGCTATGCTAACAGTTTCTTCACTTGCACTCCTCGCTTGTGAAATTCACTTCCGGTTATTTGCTCTCCTTTGAAATTTGATCTTGAAAAATTTAAATGCAATGTCAATCGTTATTTTTTATTTCCTCTATTTTTGTTCCTTTATTGGTCTTTCTACTTAATAATATATTTTCTTAGATTCTCTAACACTCAGTACTCCCTTGCGTCTTAGTACTTCTACTGCTTTGCTTGAGGTGAAATGATTAAAAAAAATTTGATTTTGTGTCGTCTGTGACACATAGGTATAAATCTTAGGGCATCTATATTTTTCTCTGATTGCGCTTTGATCATATATATTGCATTTTTCTTTTTGGTCAATTGACTTTAACAAAGCGACGCTATTGTTTCCGTATTTTCAGTCTAATTCAACTAAACGCTCTCTTCATCAGAATTCGTATTATAAATATAGATATCTGACTCATTAAACCAACTTCACTGTTGATAAGCCGCAATGATGTAGACGAAACTTCAAGTAAAGACTAAAACATTTAAAAGCTTTTTCAAAATATCATGTTTTTTGGGTAATAGTAAATTAATGCCATTTTCAAATTGTTACGTCATTTGAGACAAGGTGGATATTGGTCGTTGCTTCTAACCTCTTAATATATGAAAAGACACAGATGCTCGTTCGTGACGTGCTTTCCGCTCCTTTGAGCAAAGATTCACTTAATCGTTTGTTTAATTCGAGAGATCGAAAGCTGAAAGTCCAAAGGACATTTATCAATCCCTTTGAAATCTTCGTCCTCTATCCGGGTTTCTCCGTTCTATGTCTGTCTCTCTCTCTTTCCGTTTTCACTCACTCTCCAGATATCTTTCTACTCATATCCCGCTCTACGTACTTTTTGCTCTCTCTCTCTCTCTCTATCTCTCTCTCTTTTTTGATTCCTATCTATCTATCGATAGAAACAGCATTCCCAGTCTCTATCCATCTTTCTCCTTTCACTCCATTTCTCTCTCGCGATATATATATGTATATAAATATATATATATATATATATATATATATATATATATATATATATATATATATTAGGTTGGTGCAAAAATAATGACGTAATAATGTCGTTTTTTGACGTATTTTCTAACTTCAGAAAACGACATTATTATACAAAAGAATATAAGGACTAATAGTTGACTTAATTTATTTTGAAATTTAATTCACTTATAGAAATCCACATCATATATTTAAATCATTTAACGAAACATGTTTGAATATATATATATATCTAAATATATACACACACACACACACACATATATATATATATATATATATATACTGACCGAAATCGCTTGAAACCAAGGTAGGGGGATCGGCTGATTTTTTAATTTTTTATACTTAAAAGTTCTACATATTAAATTCTTATCTTTTCATATGTGTATTGATCATTTTTTTACTGCCACTGATTCCCGGTCTAATTAAACCGTGAACATTAATGTCTTTTTATTATATATTATTATATGAGTTGAATAATGCTGACGCATTCAACGTTAGTTGAAATAGTCTATACTCATGAGGTAATTTTAGGTTTTCTTTGTTATGTAATTTATATGCTCTGTTATTATAGATTGAGCTCTTTTTGCCGATAAGTTTTAATATTTTATTAGGTTGGTACAAAAATAATGTCGGTTTTTGACGTTAAAAAAAGGTCAAAAAACGATATTATTTTTGCACCAACCTAATATATTATTAGGATCAACTTGGATCATCTACCAATGGATTTATTACCTGTACTATATATATATATATATATATATATATATATATATATATAGATATAGATATAGATAGATAGATAGATAGATAGATAGATAGATAGATAGATAGATAGACAGATATACATATATATATATATATATATATAGGCTTGACGATTGCATCTAGGATGAAACAGACTGTCGCCTCTAAGTGTTGACTTCTATGTTCACTTTTATATTTACACACTCAATCTCGGATATTGAGCACTTTATCGCATAAATAAAGCACATCTTAACACTATATTTCTTTACATATATATATATATATATATATATATATATATATATATATATATATATATATATCGATTTTACGCTGTCTTTCTCACTGCGTGATTGAATAACCCAAACAGTTTTCTTTTTGCGCAAACTCCAAATATTTATGAGAATTACAAACCCCGCTTTTCATATTCGATACACTTGCCAAATTCAGTATTTCTTTGAACAAACATTAGAAGACTGAATTTGGAAAGTGTTACAACAGGAAAAATGTCAACAGCCCCAATTATTATATATAATATCACTCTCTGTCACACACACACACACACATACACATACACTTTCTTATTATCATGTACATTCATGTAACTTCAAGACGTCGGCTTTCATTGTTCTGTGCATTTTCCCCTCATTTTCCCCGTCACCATTACTTACATTTTTTTCTGAGACCTTTTTAAGAGACTGCTTCTTCTTCCAAACATTTTCTCATATTAGTCATTTTCACTGGGAGTTTTAAATGTTCATAATCTTCTTTTCTCGTTATATATCCCTAAATATTAATTGTGACTCTCTGATTGTTAGAAAGAATAGTAGACCTATTTCTCTAAAAATATTAAACACTGTCCAATGGTCAACATTGGTCGATAGAAACATTTCTCAATCGCTTCCATCGGTTTTACACTTCTCAAGTATGATAATCTGTTCACTTTTCTGTTATGATCATTTTTACACTTCTGTAGTATCATTGATTGGTCATCTCTCAGGTATGATTGTTGTTACACTTCTCAAATATGATTATTTTTACACTTCTCAAATATGATCATTTTTACACTTCTCTAGTATCATTGATTGGTCATTTCTCAGGTATGATTGTTGTTACACTTCACAAATATGATCATTTTTACACTTCTCTAGTATCATTGATTGGTCATTTCTCAGGTATGATTGTTGTTATACTTCTCAGATATGATCATTTTTACACTTCTCAAATATGATCATTTTTTCACTTCTCTAGTATCATTGATTGGTCATTTCTCAGGTATGATTGTTGTTACACTTCTCAGATATGATCATTTTTACACTTCTCAAATATGATCATTTTTACACTTCTCTAGTATCATTGATTGGTCATTTCTCGGGTATGATTGTTGTTACACTTCTCAAATATGATCGATTATCATTTCTAAGTTTTTATTGTTTTTACACTTCTCAAATATGATCATTTTTACACTTCTCAAGTATGGTCGATTGTTCCTTTCTCAGGTATGATTGTTACACTCCTTAAATATGATCATTTTACACTTCTCAAAAGTAATCATTTGTACATCCCCTTAAGATCCACCCTAGCTTGCTCATTATAGCGAACCACACCCATTTCCTTCGTATTCCATCAGTCTCGCATATGTTCCATTCGAATTAGTTCTGCCCACAAAACACTGATTTGGGGAACCAACTTCAAAGAGGTTGCTTCTCTGATTACTATATTCTTGAGCTATTCAATCTAGCGTTAACTATAATCTTTCCTAATTATTCTAATAAAATGTGCTACTCTCGCTTTTTACTATGTAACCATCTACCTCGAGGTTGAATATTATTGTAAATAAAAAAATAATTGCTACAATTTCTTCAAAGAGAATATTCAAGTTTTATTCCATTTTCTTCTTCACGATTTTTAATTCACTGTAGTTTTTTCTCGTAAGATGGCTACAATACAAATCTTAAAGATCCGAGTCTGTTCTGCTATTTAACCCATAATTTAGCTGAGGGTAAAGATGCCTTTACATCTTTCCTGATGGCATAATTCGACAGGGGAACATATTTTTCTCTACTAAATTCGATATTTTTTCCTATCGATTTAGGTAAAGAATAGACAGTGGGGGGAAATAAATATTCGTACACATGAGAAATTGTATTTTTATAAATGTAAAAGCCTTAACTAAAACAAATTTTCATACATTTTATGTGTAAAGATATATTTTATTAAAAAATAGTAATGAACTTAATTAATTCTTATTCTAACAGAAATTAATGCATTTTTTTCATTTTAACTGATGAAAAAAGTATTCGTACAAAATTAAAAAAAAAGCATATTAACTTAATTTAATACTTTGTGGAATATCCTTTATTGAGTTCAACACCTACCAATCTATTCCTATACGTCTCAGCTAATGATTTGCACACATTTATCGGTATGCTTAGGATCATTATCCAGTTGGAAAACCCAATCAGGAGGTAGCCGAAGTCTCTAAATTGAACGCATTAAATTGTCTTGCAGGATTTTCTGATAACTTTCGGCATTCATCTTGCCATCTATTATTGATATTCTGCCAACATCTTTTGCAGAAAAACAGACCCAGATCATGATACTGCCACCACCAAACTTTACAGTTTGCAACTTGTTCTTTGGTAAGTAGGCTTCACCGTACTTCCTCCACACAGGATTTCGATAATTATGACCAAACAACTATTTTAGTTTCATCTGTCCATAGTACTTTTTCCCAAAACGAATATTCTTTATTCTTATGCTCTCTAACGTATTTTAGCCTAGCATCTCTGTCGTTTCAAGAGGAGTGGAGTCTTCCCTGGGATGCGTGATTTCAGACTGTTTTTTTGTAGTTCATTACTTATTGTACGCTTGGTTCCTGCGGCTCTTCTCGGGTAACCTGTAAATTTTGTTGGATCTGGCGTCCTAATATCCTCGCTGATCTTAGAGAAATCTTCCTCGGAGCACCTGTTCGTCTTTGGTTTTCGACGCTGTTACGAGTTTTAAACCTTGCAATGAACGAAGCAATTGTAGTAAAAGGAATATTCAGGTTGTTAAAAATCGTTCTGTAACTGTTCCCATCTTTCCAAAGAGACAAAATGTGTTTTTTGTGAAATAGTCAATTCTTTACCTTTAGGCATTATTAGAACCTTCTCGTAAGACTAGAAATTGCAGAATGCTCTGATAATGGCTAATGGCGTTAACTATAATTACTGATAACATTACTGGAACATTGTAGAATATACTTTTTTCATAATTAATTGATTATTTTATTCTAATAATTGATTTGTACGAATACTTTTTTCACCAGTTAGAATTTAAAAAAATGCTTTAATTTCTGTTAAAATAACAATGAATTAAGTTTATTATTTTTTTTTTAAAGTATGTGTCTTTATACATAAAATGTGCCGAGATTTGTTTTATTTAAGGCTTTTACATTTATAAAAATGCAATTTTTCAAGTTTACGAATATTTATTTCTCCCCACTGTATGTAATAAGATATATTTGTGCTCGGCGAAAATAATTTCCGGTAGACATTTTACGACGATGTGTATCGAGTGAATTTTTTTTTTTCAAAACTTATAAACCTCTACAGCCATTCTCTTTAAACGCGTTAATAGGCTGCTCTTTCTTACTTTCTTTATTATTATTCTAATTTCTATGCCTACATGATGTTTTCTGACTTTAGGCAGTGCAATGGTTAGAAGATTCGAACTAGAAACCCGCCAGCCAAGGTGAAAATCTTGTTGATTTTGTCACATTCATTTTTGTTCAAATAGCTTCAGGAGAAGTATGCATCCATCTCCTCTCTCACCGGCTACGGATTCAAGAGCAATACGAACTTGGCTCTCCAAACGTAGTTGATAAAAGTCTACAAGAAATACAACCTTGAATTCAAAAATGAATAATACATTATTTCGCCAGTTACCCAGATCGCTGCCCTCCCCAGGTTTTGAACAGGAGTCGAGGTATATCTCTTGTGTTCTGTTTAAGATAGGATGTTGCGTTCCTTCCAACATCTACATTGATACTATGCTTTTGACCACTTCGCCTAAACTCAGATTTTATTATTTGTTTTCCTCCTCAACGAAAATAGATAGTTTCGTCTATCACTCAGTTCATCCCCTCCTTGCTTTTTTTAAGAGGAGTAAAGGTTAATCCCTTTTTTTCCTGTTTAGTATTGGATTTCCGGTTCTTTCTAAAGTTTATTTCCACTCTATAAATCTGACCAATTCGCCTGAACTCAAAGATTTTACTAATTATCTATGTTTTCCTCCTCGACAGAAGTAGATAGATTCGCCTATCGCCCAGTTCATAACCTTCCAGTTATTTTTGAAAAGGAGTAAAAGTTAACCACTTCTTTCTTGTTTAGGATAGGAATTCCGGTTCCCTTAAATATATACTTTAACTCTATAATTCTGACATCTTCGCCTGAACTCAGAGATTTTACTCATTATATATTTTCTTCTTCAAAAGAAGTAGATACGTTTACCTGTCGTCCAGTCCATACTCGCCCTAGATTTTTTTAACAGAAGTAAAACTTAATTTTTTGCTTCCTGTTTAGGATTGAATTTCCGGTTTCTTGTAAAGTCTTCTTCATATCTATAGTTCTGACATCTGCATCTAACCTCCAAGATTTTGGTATTTATTTATGATTTCCTCCTCAGTGGAAATAGAGAAATTCATCTATCGTCCAGTTCTTACCCTCTCCATTTTTTTTTAACAAAAGTAATGGTTAATGTATTATTGCCAGTTTAGGATTGTGTTCCCGGTTCCTTCAAAACTCTGCTTCAACTCTCTAATTATGACTTCCTTGTCAGAACTCCAAGATTTTACTAATTATTGGTGTTTTAATGCTCAATAGAAGTAGATATATTCGCCTATCATTCAGTTCATACACTCACCTACTTAATTTATTAAAAGTTAATCACCTGTTTCCTGTTTAATATCCGGTTTCCGGTCCCTTTTAAAGTCTACTTCCACTCTATAATTCTAACGTCTCCTACTAAACTATGAAATTTTATTTACTATTTATTTTCCTCCTCCCTAACAGTAGTTATGTTCGCCTATAGTCCGCTTCATTCTCCTTCCCGGTCTTTTCAACAAGAATACAGTTTTAGCCTTTGTCTCCTGGATTACAGTTCGGTTCTTGGTCACATCGTAATAATTTCTCCTTTTCTTTTAATACCAGAAGGCAGACATTTTGCTTTTTCAGTTTTACATTTTCCCCGGTCGTTTGAAAAAGAATACAGTTTTATCTCTTTTCTCCTCTTTACAGTTCCGTTCTTCGTTACGTCGTAATATTTTTTTCTTTTAATACCAGAAGGCAGACATTTTGCTTTTTATCAGTTTCCCTTTTCCTCTCGTAGCGAAAGTGGCACAATCACGATGCTTCATTTGTTTGCATAAACATAACAGTAAAATAACTCAGGAAACGGAAACTAAAATTAAGAATAATGAACTGTTAACTGCAAAAAGACAGGATGTCTGATTGGTAATAAAAAAAGAACTGACCAATTCTTAAGCTACATATGAGGAACGTCAAAATGAAGGTGTACAGAAATCGACTTATCGGAAAGTAGACAAAGATGAAAAATAGACATCCGAAGGAGCATTGGTATAATGAAAGGTACCTTCCAGAAAATAAGCAAAGCATTACTAGAAATGAATATATCATTGGAAAGAAATAAAACACAAGATAACTGTTACGTGCATTATGTTGCCATGCATATCACTTCAGAATGAAAAATATAACAATGCCAGACAATTTCTTCAACGATGATGTCGCCTCAGGTAACAGATTTGCACCTATTGACAATTTCTAAGAATAAAAAGAAAATAATATTATATCTGAACGAAGAAGAACTCTTCAGAAAAATAAGAACAATAATAATACAAAAAAAAGAGAGTGATGAACTTTCTAAGTCATGTTTTGAAGAAAGATCGCTTAGAGAATAAAATACTCGCATGACACATTGAGAATCATGGAGAAAGCGGTCATCATCACGAGTGTCATTGGATGACAGAACATGAGCAAAAAGGGATACTGAAGAGTAAAATTTTAATTAGCTCATAGAAGCTGTGGAGAGCCATGCTCATCTTATTACATGTCTTGGCACATAATAGAAGGTAGTAATTATTTCCGTTAAGAAATCATTCATTATTCTATAAATTTCTATACTTGCCAAGATTTGAAAAAGAATCATAATACATTCAATGTAAAAGTGATATTTCCAAGTGTCTCCTATCGGATTTACTAATGCAAAATATTGGAATGCTTCCAGTCCGAAAATCTCCAGACAAAATGGCTCCACCCTCCAAAATTTCAGACCTAGGCTTTTGTGGAGGAGAAATGTAATACGTATAAAACGTTTCAATTATTCTTATACAATTTTTATTTCAAATATTTTGAATAGTTATTTGCGATAGTAACGTAAAGCCACTTGTTATCCATTGAAAATAAAGAATGATGTCTGCTTGCTTTGTTATGATATAGAATGAACGAAATGCCGGGAAATATGGTCAACTAAGAAATAACTAACCATAATTTGTAAAACGACAGAATGTATGATTGTTAGCCAGAGGTAAAAAGTCCAAGATTCTAACTACGAACTGGAGTCACTCATATTAAACAAGCACGAAGATATAAATATCTGGGAACAGTCTTTTAACAGAAGACGACAAATTGACACCAAAATCAGAAGATTCATTGGAATAGCGAAAGATGCCTTCGAAAAGCTAAGCAAAGTAAGACATGGGAAAATTTCGTTAGAAACAACGAAAATAGAACTGGGTTGTTATGTAATATCAGTTCTAATATATGTTAGTGAATAATGGAAATATCATCACAGATGAAGAAGAGACGAGAAACCACAGAAATGTACTTCTGCAGAAGGTTAATGAGAATACCATGGTCGGAACATGTGCTAAAGCGGGAGTTTTAAAGAAAACGAAAAAGAAAAAGATGCTTGTATTTAGAATCAGAAAGATACAATTGAAAACTAATGGGACTTTTTATGAGGAAAGAGGGTTTGAAGAATCTAACACTCACAGGATACATTGATGGTTAAACGGATAGAAGAAAACGGCGTCTGATTTACCAAATGAGTTGCTGTTACTGGATGGCAGAATGAAATAGGAGGAGAAGGAAAAACTTCCAAAGAACTGCAGAGGATAATGGATTGTGGAGAGAGAGATGATCTCCCATCTCTTCGAGGGATACGGCGCATATATATATATATATATATATATATATATATATATATATATATATATATATATACAGTGTAGCCCGGATATAAGAGAAATTCGGATATAAGAGAGATTTTCTCTGGTCCCAAATTAGAGCCATACTTACCAAAACAAAATAAACAAAACCCGGATATAAGAGACACCCTGATATAAGAGACATCCGGATATAAGATACTTCTTCTCCGGTCCCGACAACTCTCTTATATCCGGGCTACACTGTATATATATATATATATATATATATATATATTTATATATATATATTTCTGAGATGAGGTATTATGTACACTATTTACATTATTCGGACTATTGTCCTCATCTTTGTCACCATATTTATTACAACGTTTCGACCGTTGTACGCTCCGGCCTTCTTCAGGTGGATGGAATGTCGATATGTAAGTTCAATACCCGGGTAAGGCAGAAGATAACTTTCAGAAGTAAATTAACAAAGAGATAACTTATAACTGACATCCATTAAACATGGCACGTGGAACTAGAAGTCTACCCCAGTAGATTATATATATTACACAACAAAATAATAAATACATTGAGTTCTTTTTGTAGATCAGTTTTAATATTTGATATTACTAGGATCCACTTGGATTACATACTAAATGATTTATTACCTATACTATCTCTCTCTCTCTATATATATATATATATATATATATATATATATATATATATGTGTGTGTGTGTGTGTGTGTGTGTGTGTGTGTGTAAAAGAATCCGTGGGTAAGTAGCCCCACAGTATATTTACAGAGAAATCATTATGAAGACTGTTAGATGAGAGCGAGAGAAAAAGTTTTCAGATCAACCATAAATTTAGGCCCTATTATCAACATTATATAAAATGTCTTATTTAGACAGATTTCGAGAAGTGGGTTTGACCGAGAGGATTTTCACCGCGCTCTTGAGAATAGAAAGATTGGTATATCTTAAAAGTCTTAGATAGATTTGTAAAGAATGAGATATAGATAGATTTGAAAAGAGTGAGATAGACAGATAGATCGACCGATAGATAGATAGATTAGAAAAGAGTGAGCAATAGATAGATATATAATGAATGAGATAGATAGATAGATAGATAGATAGATAGATAGATAGACAGACCTAAAAAGAATGATATCGATAGATTTGAAAATAGTGAGTTAGGTAGATAGATATGGAAAGAGCGAGATATAAGCATATTAATAGGTAAATAGCGTCCATTATTTTGTGAAAATTTACTTAAATCTTCAAAATAATCCGGTATCTTGCAATATGGCATCCAGTTTAGCAATTCTCCCAGAAAAGGAAAAATATGAATAAAAAGAAGACGAAAATATAAAGAAAATATGAAATAAAAAATTTATGATATCATAATTCTTTTTTTTATATTCAATTTTTGAGGATATATGTCATTACTCTGTTCTGTCCTTGCATGCAATACACGACCAAAGATATACTCACAGACACACACACGCACACACGCATACACATGAAGATGCAGGCGTCGGCAATAAAATAACTTTTCATTAAGTTAAGATAGATCATATTTTTTTAAATTTTAAAGATAAAATTATCCTTCGATGGAAATATTCTTTGATTTATTTCGTTTGCGTGAGTCGAGATTAATCTTGTTTTGTGGGGGTTTTTTCTGTTCTTTTTTTTCGTTGTTTTGCATGTCATTAGGGCGTTGGTGCATGTGGTATGGAAAAGCGAGGGAAAATTAGCGCTGGACCCCCGAATCTATTTCTTTTGTTATATATTTACCAAGACTAGCTTTTCTTTTTTGTTTAAGAAAGGGAGGTGACACTTTGTTGAAAACGTTGATTTGATGGAAACAATCCTGATATGTGTTTCATTATCAGATTCCAGAAAGAAAGAATTCGATTTCTTTTTCATCACAATATCTCACAAAACAATGTCAATCTAAAAAAAACACAAACATAAAATGTTTATTTCGTTTTCATAAAAATCACTCTTGTTGTTTCACTTTAAAAGAATTTCTTGCATTTTCTCAATTAAATCCGTGATTTTTTCTTTGAAAATATTTCTTGCTATTTCGCAATGAAAATCCTGTTTGCTTTTCATTTTTAAAAACATCTCTTGCTTTTTCAGAATGAAAATCGTTTCTTTTTTTCATTTAAAAAATGTCTTGCTTTTTCACATTGAAATTCCATTTTGTTTTTGTTTTTTTTTTCATTTTCTTAGTTTTCACAATGTAAATTCTATTTTTTCATTTCAAAAATATGTCTTGTTTTTTCCATAAATATACTATATTATCTCTGAAAATTTTCGCGCACACACACACACACACACACACACATATATATATATATTAATTTATTTGTCTATATTTCTGAGATGAGGTATTATGTACACTATCTACATTACTCGGACTATCGTCGTCATCTTTGTCGCCATGTTTATCACAACGTTTCGGCAGTTGTACGCTCCGACCTTTTACAGATGATTGGAATGTCGAACTGAACCCTTTATTCCGTTCACTGGTAGATTGTGCAATGTCGAATGAATGGCAGTTATCTCCTGTTAATTCCCATCTGAAAGTTCTCCACCCCCTTAACCAGGTATTGAACTCGCACTCTTGTCTTGTCACTGGGTCTAACTAACGCCTTTATCTAATGTGCCATGTGTCCAGTGAACGAAATACAGGGTTCAGTTCGACATTCCAACAAACTGAAGAAGGCCGAAAAGTTTTGATAATCATGGCGACAAAGATGAGGGCAATAGTCCGAATAATGTAAATAGTATATTAATTTATTCGTTTAAAACTTAATTTTTAAATAGATTCTCATATATATATATATATACATAATTAAGCTCTTGAAAATATATTTCAACTGAGCACTCCTGAGAGAGAGCTAAATTCAATAATCAGCAACCACCTACGCTAAAAAGCAAAGCTCTTCGATAAAACGAATACGAGCACTCTGGCTTACATTCGTTTGTTTACATTCGGTAAAAAACAATACACTAGAATTAACATCAAATCGGTCGATTTCGATACTGGCTTGATGCCTTTTTCGATGTCTAGTTGCACTTAGAAACTGTGATACAGCAAAATAGTACTGTCTGCGAATTATATATATATATATATATATATATATATATATATATATATATATATATATATATATATATATATATATATATATATTGCATGTAGTGTATGTGTTTGTGTCCATTATCGGTAAATGAAACCTCTTGAGGACATTTTAAACATTTTTTTCGTTTGTACAGACCTTTTTGCAAGTTATCACGATAGTGTTTAAATTAAATTACCCGCTGTCATCTGCTCGATTTCAACTTTCATCAGCCCTTTGCGTAACATTTTTTTCTGTGTGTGTGTTAATACAATTGCGTTTACAGATATGAATCGTGTTTGCTGTTTTTCAACCATCTTGTTTTCACGCGCCAGTATATGTTATGGCGTTATTTGTTTTCTTCTTTAAGCATTGCTTCTTCACACTTCAGCTTCGAGTGTCGTGTGATTTTTTTTTCTTGCTACTTGCAAAATATATTTAAAGCATTTGATCCTAGAATGACGGAAATTGCATGGATATATGTATTGGAACGAACAAAACTTCGTAATGCTAACTGAAATTCAAAATAATATTTAAATATTTGGAAATAGTTCTGTTCACCCATATATGTGCCTTTTCACCATCTTTGAGTCAGCTTCATGATTCTAGCCTCGCAGAACTTGACATCGTTCTGTTGGAAGAATGGGTCAGCGTTCTTTTTAGATACTTCCAGACAATTTGATTTCTTTCTATTAAGAGAATTTGGAAATGGTAAACGTGACATCTAAGAATGGCGGGTGAAGTGGGACATCACATCCAAGCCGTACCAAATGCTGCAAATTCTGCAAGGAGACATGACACCCGGTGTTGTGCTGATAGAAAATGACACCCTTCCGATTAGCCATTCAGTGAAGATTTCATCACTTGCTACCTTTTAACTGATCCAGTTCTTGAGATCTGACTTGCTTTAGACAAAATCAACCCGAAGATACTCGCCGATCGAGTAAATCTGTATAGTGCCTTTAAGCAGAAAATTTTCTTTATCGCTCTATACACACACACGTAAACACACGTAAACACACACACACGCACACGCACACACATATATATATGTGTGTGGGTGTGTGTAAAATACGACCGTGTGTTAACATGTAAATAGTTATAGGGAATATAGTGCGTATGAAGATAAAATGATTTGAAGGTAACTTGTGTGGTAAAACCACCATGAAGGATATATATATATATATATATATATATATATATATATATATATATATATATATATATCTCCAAGTAAAATGAGAACAATTTGAATATAATTCCGCTGCACGTAACATTTAGTAGAGTAGAGCTAAATATAATTTACTTTAGGATATTAAAACAAAAACATTTTAAAAATCGCTATATGATTACAATCATGTTTCAACACCATAAATGTGTCTCCTCGGGCGATATTAATCTACTGGCCAAGGAAAGATTAATTTAATTTCAAAAGCAGAATACCTTAAGAACTAGCCTTGTGGGCTTTGTCATTATTAACCAATCAAATGTGACCTACACTAACTTCAACCCCACGCGATCTTTTTTTTTTTTTTTATATCGGTCATGACACGAACTTTTCTGCATATAAATCCTAGACAATTTCCTTATGAACAGATACAATTTGTTATATTATTTAGTAAGATGTTTCGATGTCTGATAATCAATTTAACTTTTAAGTAAAATCTAAAAGGGAGGTAGGGAGGTAATTTAAGACAATGCTAACCAGTTATATGCTCGTTCAGCTTCTTACATAAAATTTTTTATTTGATAAATAAAAGGCCATGTATATAAGATGTTAGCAATACCAACTAACTAATGTAAAATGTTAATAATAATAACTAAACACATGTACATCAATATAAGATGATAATAATACTAACACACCATCAATACAAAGCAATACTGAATCAAAATGAATCATACAAATAGAATAGTAAACTATATAAGGTGCACCACCATTCATCTACTGAATATTACTATAAGAAAAAGTATTATCAAATTCAAAATTGAAACATATTGTAACGTAAAATGTCGTCTATGCCTACAATTTAAAACCGATTCACTTCTTTGGTTTAGTAAAGAGTTTTTAGAAATTCTGATAATTTCTAATTTTAATGTAAACATAGAAAATAGTGTTCAATTATAGATCTACATGCTCTTTTTTTTAAATCTTCCATTTTACCTTAGATGTTTTATTAGCATCCTTATTAAATTCCAAAAATATTTACAAAGACATGTACTATTTTTATAAGTACGATTGGTGAAGGCTAAGATATGATGATACCGCCTAGTCTTAAAAGAATTACCAAAAACTACCAATATAAATTTTTTCAACAGATTTTCTGGCGGTTTATAAAATTGAAGGTATGTGTGAGGTAGGGGGAGCTTATAACTAGATTTTCATGTGTGGTGGTTGGGAGAACATAGTAACAGCTAGAGAAATACAGTAACATAAAGACACACACATACATTATATATATGCGCATACACATGTTCACACAAATGTATATATACACACATACATATATATATAAATGCATACATATACACATATATATGTATAAGAAAGGAGAAGAGAAAATAATAAATTAACAGAAAATAATTAAATGAATGATTATATAATACAATTCATATATATATATATATATATATATATATATATATATATATATATATATATATATATATATATATTGTCCTAAATCCTCTGTAACTCCTTGCGTGCTATTGGTACTGCTGCCTTACTTGGGGTGAATCGCTTAAAAATATCTGTCCCTACCTAAAACGCCAAACATCTCTTTCTAAATATTTCTGAGAATTAAGGGATAGAAACCTCTCCCCACATATTGAATGGAAGATTATAGGTAAATATCAAACTCCCAGCATCTTCAGAAATAGATGTAACTTATGCTTGGAAGAAAAAAAATAGTATAATTACATTTAATATACTAACCAGCTATAAAGCTAAAGAAACGAGATTATATTTAAATGTCACCATAAAAATAAGTTTAAATTTTCTTATAAATAGAACTTTCTTATCTTATT